>CABHPQ010155944.1:0-40627 GCA_902168405.1 Peromyscus aztecus | reverse complement strand
TCATCATATGTCCTGAATCTTTGGCCAGTGAAAATTAGTTATAAACGAGATTTTGCGGTTCTTCCTTTTGACTGTTTTACAGTGTGAATGCTTTGTTTATATAAAGGAGAAGAGCTTCTTTATTGAGAGTGAGTACTGATACTGAGAAACTTGGAGTAGAACTGTGTTTTGGACATAGAATGCCAAGTCTGCCGTGGAGATCTTTTTCTGAGGAGGAAGGGGTTCTTCAGTCATCTATCTAGCTCTTCTCTGTCAGGACTCACTGGGGGCGTGACCTAGAGAATGCATCAACTTTTCTGAGCAAGTGATTTCTTTTTCGGAACTGAATGTTTCCAAAATACAGTCAGCAAATAAGCATTCGTGGAAACATGGGCAGTGTTTAGATACAGTGAAATACTGTCCTCCTGTAAGCAGGTGATTTTAAAGTATGTAAAGAAATGTAGCAGGAGAGATGAAGGGGTTTTTGTTTGTTTATATGCTTGTTTTCTTTTTGTTTTATATACTGGGTTATTAGTATTTCAGTTTACAGAGTATGGTGAGAAACCAGTTTGCTTTCAGAATTGCCACATTCTAGGATTCTGTTGCTAATAATAAATATTTTGACTTGGGCTGCTGAAGGTGACAAGTAGAGCTGTTGAAATGGGTGGTAATGAATGACTAACGCTGTTTCAGTTTGTTGAGGACAATGCTCATTAGCTATGTGTTTATAAGGTAACAGTAAGGATGATTGGATGGCTTAAATATGGACTAAATGTGTACTGTGTCTTAATGAATGGATGAATTGCCTAAAACATTCATTCACAACTTTGCACAAGCCACAATTAAGTAGAGTAGTATTTGTGGCAGGTAGCCCTCTACAGTTGTACACTGCCCCTGGTGTTGAAAAGCAGTTTCATTCAGAAATGAATAACCTCTCCACTGGAGCACTGTATGGAGAGGCCTGGAGAGGAGCAGAGCAGCTGCATTTTGTAAAAGGCTTGGGAAGATTTTCCTTCAGTTAGATAGCTAAAAAGGGATTGATTGCACATCTTGCTGAATATAATGAAGTTCTCAGTTTGCTGTGCCATAAAGGCAGCCTTAGACAGCATGTGTGCGGGGACATGCTTGTAATTCCAGCATTTGAAGCAGTTGTCCTGAGTTTGAGGCCCACTTGGGCTCCATAGTGAGACCCTGCCTTCAAAACAAAAGTCATTTCCCATGTGAAAGGGAACTTTGGTAGCACTTTACCGACTGAGTAGTAATTTCCCCAGTATCTCATTTAAAAAATACTGAACTGGGCCAGGCGTGGTGGCACAAACCTTTAATCCCAGCACTTGAGAATCCGAGGCAGGTGATCTCTGTGAGTTCAAGGCCAGCCTGGTCTACATAGTGAGTTCCAGGACAGCCAGGGCTTTATAGAGAGACTTTGTCTCAAGAAATTTCTTTTTAATTAATTTATTCTTATTTTCTGTGCATCCATTTGCCAGCATGTACATTCTGTGTGTGAAGGTGTCAAATCACCTGGAAGAGCAGTCAATGCTCTTAAACCCTGAGCCATCTCTTCAGACCCCCAATTTTTTTTTTTTTTTTTTTTAAAGCGAACTGGACATGAATCTCAGTTCTACTCTTAACTAACTGTGAGACCTGGAATAAATTCAGGTTTTCACAGGAACAGGAATGTCGAATACTGTAAAACCAAAGTAAAGAACAGACATGAAGACCCTGGCAGATGCTGGGTGTGTATTCATTGCTTTCCCTTTATACCAAGCTTCTTGTGAATGTTAGGACAATTCCAAGTCGTTTTCTCCCCTGCCCCCAGGTTTTTGACATAGAGTTTCTCTCTCGCCCTGGCTGTCCTAGAACTTGCTCTGTAGACCAGAATTCAGAGGTCTGCCTGCCTCTGCCTCCCAAGTGCTAGGATTAAAGCTGACATAATTGAATTTCTGTAGCAGATTTCTAGTGCCTTTTCTTACCTCTTTAATGTTAGTTTGTGATACTTTCTTTTACTAAAGGTTTTGATGTAATTTTTGCTGCTTCATGTTTTAGGAGTCTGGTTGTAGCTAGAGTTTTCCTGCCTGGCCCACAGTCAGGACAAATCTCTCTCACCTGCCAGTCCCACAGCTGCTCAGACCCAACCAAGTAAACACAGAGACTTATATTGTTTACAAACTGTATGGCCATGGCAGGCTTCTTGCTAACTGTCCTTATATCTTAAATTAATCCATTTCTATAAATCTATACCTTGCCACGTGGCTCGTGGCTTACCGGCATCTTTACATGCTGCTTGTCCCGGCGGCGGCTGGCAGTTTCCTTCCACCTTCCTGCTCTTTTCTCCTCTCTGTTAGTCCCGCCTATACTTCCTGCCTAGCCACTGGCCAATCAGTGTTTTATTTATTGACCAATCAGAGCAACACATTTGCCATAAAGAACATTCCACAGCATCTGGTAGTGTGGCTCTCAGTATAATTGCTATGTATAATTTGTTTCTTTCGTAGTATATGCTTTTAATTGTGTGTGTGTATGCATGCAAGGTGTATGTGTATGTGTGGTCATGAGAGGTCATAGGAAACTTTATGGAGTTAGTCCTCCCTTTTACCTTTATGTGGCTTCTGGGGATAGAACTCGGGTAGTCACGCTTATGTGCCAAGCGCCTTTCCCACTACCTCTGTAATTTTGTTTAAAAAGATCACAAAACTCATCCTTCAGGTATAGCTGTGTACATGCAGTGCATTAAAAATCCAGAAAGTTCCTCAGAAGTGGAAGTTTTTGAAACAGAAAGAGTGACTCTGAGCTTTTCCTAAAAGCACTCAGTAGCCTTTCTGTTGAGGCAGCCATAGGGCCTGCGTGAAGGGAAGTTATGGCCAGCGGCCCCTTTGTCCTCTGCCTCTGCCAGTCAGTTCTCAGTCTGCTCCTGTGGGTTTGGAATTAGTCTGTAGTTAAGCACATAATCAGCTTTTGCAGATATATATAGGCTTTTATTTTGTGAGGTGTGTGTGGGTGCACTTGTGGAGGCCAGGCGATATCTGTGTAGTTGGTTCTCTCCTTTCTGTGCTTATGCTACAGAACTTCTCGTCTTTTTGTGCTTCTGAAGGGTGGACACAAGCTTGTGGAGGGTTAATAGCAAGTGCCTGACATGCTGAGCCATCCTGAATCCTGACTTCTGTACATTGTGGCTGTTCCACCCTGATGGATGGCTGATGGCGTTCTCTCGAAGCACTGGGTCATTGTTTCCCCTGTGTGCGGAGGCCTTTTCCTCAGCGCTGTCAGTTCTGCTGTTATTTCTGGAGCTGGGACAGTCCTGTTCAGATGGTTGTTGGTCTCCAGTGGTTTTATTCCCTAGTAGTTCCAGGGTTGAAGATCTTACGCTTTGGCATTTGACCCATTTTGAGTTAGCTTTTGTATATGGTACAAGGCCCATGCCGTAGCATCCTTTTTTGGGTTGGTGAATGTTAGCAATGGGACCTGCTCTTCCGCTGAGCCACTTCCCAGCCCGCACGTTCCCTGCCAGGCTTGTATATTTTTGGTTCTCTCAGTACCATTGATTAAAAACACAGCCTCTTTGGGTGGTCATTTCCCATGTCTTTGAGGTTTTTTCTAGGTACCTCACTCAGTCTTTGTCAGCAACCTTGTTATTACACCCGCACTACTCTGATTTGGTTTTTGTAGAATCGTGATAAAATTTCAAGTCGAGGGCTGTGAGCTACCCAGCTAAATTATTATATAAATAAGAATTATAAATTCTTTTAAATTTATACATTCTTAGAAATTTTTTTCTCAAATAAACAAACCACATGATCATCTCATTAGATGCTGAAAAAGCCTTTCACAAAATTCAACACCCCTTCATGATAAAGGTCTTTGAGAGATCAGGAATACAAGGAACATTCCTAAACATAATAAAGACAATTTACAGCAAGCCAACAGCCACCATCAAATTAAACGGAGAGAAACTCAAAGCGATTCCATTAAAATCAGGAACAAGACAAGGCTGTCCACTCTCCCCATACTTACTCAGTATAGTACTTGAAGTTCCAGCTAGGGCAATAAGACAACAAAAGGAGATCAAGGGGATACAAATTGGAAAGGAAGAAGTCAAACTTCACTGTTTGCAGACGATATGATAGTATACATAAGTGACCCCAAACGTTCTACCAGGGAATTTCTGCAGCTGATAAACTCCTTCAGTAAAGTGGCAGGATACAAGATCAACTCAAAAAAAGTCAGTAGCCCTCCTATACACAAATGATAAAAGGACTGAGAAAGAAATCAGAGAAACATCACCCTTTACAATAGCCACAAATAATATAAAATACCTTGGGTTAACAGCTGAATTCTTATAATGGCTGTTTTTGCTGTTTAGAGTCCTTGGCTCATTCCAGCACTCAGATGAACTTTTTGTTTCTAAAGAGCATCCTATTGCATTGAATGTATAGATCCTGTTTGGGTAGGGTTGGTATCGTGGTCTGTTAATAGGCAGCATTTTCCTACTCATTCCTTAACTTTTCTCTTGGCAAAGTTTTATAGTTTTCTTTGTCACTTTCGTAGTTTAGTCACCACTTTGACATTGTCTTGTTTTAAATACTTTGTAATTGAAGCTTTCTATTTTTCTCTTCTGACAGCTGCATCTCTACAATAATTTCTGTATATTTACTTTGTACCCTACTTAATTGAAATTATTAGTTATGATAGTTTGTGTGTGGAGTATGTATGTTTGTGGCGGTGGGGGGGTGATAGTGAGAGATACCTGTGGGTGGTCCTTCCCCCATCTAGTTAATATTGGGTACCAAACTCAAGGCTTTGTGATAAACTGCAGTCACTGTACCCCTGAGATGTAACCACAGCCTTCCTAAGTTTTTCTACATAGAAAACTTGTATCATCAGTGAACAGATACATTTATGTTGTCTTTTCTTGTATGGGGTTTCACAATTTTCCTGTTCTTTCCTGTTTGCTGGATCTTCTGCTGGTGATCAGAGTCCTTCTCTTGTCTCTGATCTTCAGGAACTGTGCTTAGATTTTTCCATTAAGTGTAATGTTAGTTGTGGTTCGTATATGCCTTTTGTTATACTGAGGCAGTTTCTTTCTAGCCCTAGTTTTCTGAACTTTTTAATTTATTATGAAAATGTATGGCACTTTTTAATTTTTTTTTTTTTTTGGTCTGATTTGGTTTGTGCACATCAGTGCTGGTCCTGCTGAGGCCAGAAGAGGGCATTAGATGCCCTGGAGCTGAAGTTACAGGTGGCTGTGAGCCACTGTATCTGGGTGTTGGGAATTGAACTCAGGTCCTCTAAAAGAACAATACTGGGTCTTAACCACTGAGACGTCGTCTCTCCAGCCCCTGTGAAGTGTTTTTTTTTTTTTGTTTTTTTGTTTTTTTGTTTTATTAAATGCAATGTATTTAAAGATTTACCTCACCACTATATAAAATTTATTTCTGGAATGCAAGAATGGAACTGATCATTGCAGCCCATCACACAAGCATAAAGGATAAACAGTGATCATCAGTTCAGCTGACACAGATCCATTTCCCAGCCCAATGTCCTGTTCTGATAGGAGCACTCAGTTAAGCAAAGTAGAAGGAAACTACTTCAACAGAATTGAAGCCTCACCTGGAAAGCCCTCAGGGAGTATCTTTGCTGAACCTGAAAGATTAAGAACACGACAAAGATGTCTATATTCACCTCATATTTTCTAACTTAAAAATAATTTGTAGGCTGGGTGTGGTGAATTTCATCTTTATTCCCAACACTGGAGAGGCAGAGGCAGGCAGATCTGTGTGTTCAAGGTCAGCCTGGTCTACACAGTGATTTTCAGGACAGCTACATAGAGAAGCCCCATCTCAAAAAGCAAAACAAAAACTATCAAACAAAAATTTGTAGGTTTTTGTAATTAAAGTAATACGTGCCTGTCAGGAAGTAAACTCGCTATTCCAGGAATTTATGTCCCACACTTTGACATTGTCCATCTTTGTACTTCATTGGAATATTTTCATTACATTTTGTTTATTTATTTTGTGGTATGACTGTGTATGTGCGTGTGCTACAGCCGATGTGTAGCGGTCGGAGGACAAGTTGTGGGAGTCAGTGCTGTCCAGTGAGCCATCTATCAGCCCAGTGTCCTACTTTAAGTTACCCCCCGCCCCCCAATTTTTAATTATCTGGTCTTGAGCCAAAGCTATCATTTCTCTCTTAGAAAATCTGTTGTTTTGTGTCCTGATTCATAGGTTCCTCTGGGGTTAACTTTTCTCTGTATGTTTTATATTCTCTAGCTTTTGTGTTTGGGATTTCCTTTTGACAGTTAAAGTTTAACTAATTAACTAATACAAATGAATTTATTGCTTACATTTTAAAAATCCAGATCAGGAAAACTGTCTGTTGAGAAGGCCTCAAGGAAGCATAAATCATCTTTGTGGAGAAATAGACCAATAGACCAGTATGGCTGTACAGTGGCACCAAGAGCAAGGGACAGGGGTTCTGGGCCCAATGCTTTATCAGTGTCCTGGCCATTCAGCCGTTGAGTTCTGTGCTCCCTCAGGAGCATCAGAGCTTCGCCCGCCTTGACTGCTTGCTCAGAGGCTCCTGCTGTTTTAGTACTTTCTTCACTTTTAGTTTTTAGCATTTGGTGCATGAGTGTGATTCTGTGTGCGTGCACACACCTGTGGGAATCAGTTCTCTCCTTCCACTGTGTAGGTTTCGGAATCAAACCCAGTTGTCAGCAAGTACCTTTACCTGGTGAGCCATCTTGCTAGCCCTACTTGGTATATTATTTGTCCTGTTTGCCTGGTTTGTTCAGGTTCATTCACTGCAGGTACCATAGACTTGAACGATTACTTTAGTAGCCTTTTATCAGCTATCTGCACCGATCTCTGTCCTGGCTTCCCTTTTGTGTAATAGTTCTCCTAGTTAAACACATCTGAGGATAACAAATGCTGCCTCATTGAGCACCTTCTAAGATAATTCCTGTTTCCCTTGACACATGATTTTAGTCTGTCCCTAAAACCTCATTCTCCGACTTCACCTCACTCCGCCTCATTTAGTTCTTCCCCTGCGGTCACTTCTTGCTTAGGTAACATGTTCTCCTTTTCTAGGTTCTCTGTGCTCCACCTTGTGCCTTGTTCTGCCTCCCCAGGATGCTGCTCTCTTTAGACTGATGACTGAAGGTCATTGTTTGCGAAGTTGTCATTGTTGAAGCTACCTGGAAACCTCCTGGTGAAATCCTCTTCTCTGTACATTTTACTTGTTACCCACATACCTGTAATGACCTCCATTTCACAGTTATTTAGTGAATTGTGAATTGCTTGTTCACTGATAATCTTTTCCCATCTATTCATCTGTCTCACTGTTCTCAACAACCAACCAGAATTCCATACACTTGCTGAACTGCTTCTCTTATACTGATCTGAAGAAACCAACTTTGGGAGTCAAATGTTGATTACTGGTGATGTAATGAGCATCCTCAGAGGAAAATGAAGCAGTTTTACTCTTCAGGATGTGCTAGAATGAAGCCCTAGGGATGTATTGTTCATGTTCAAAATGTACAAGTCATGTAGAGTGCCTTCTACTTGCCTCCAGGTGAACTAGAGACTGCTGCCTCTGACGCAGACAGGGTACACTTGAGTTAAAGTGTCCTGCCAACCTAATTAAGGAAATGGACTTACTGGTTGGAATGGGAAGAGCAGCCGAAAGTTACGGGACTGCAGTTGCTTCCACCACGTTTCTGGAAATCAAAATGGAGAGCCGGGAGTGGGGTGAGGTGGGGTGGGGGGTGGTAGGTAGGTGACACAGCTCTTCTCTGAACCTGCTCATGTGATGTCTGTTTATTCTCAGGGTGAGTTCTGTGGAGTCACGTTACATAGCAGGCAGGCAGTGTTGACTTAGCAGGCTCCGCCATGATCTAAATATAACTTGTGGGGCTTTTGTTTTGTTTTGTTTTTATATTCGTTTAGTATTGTAAGATGGAAGTCATAATGGAGACCCAGTATTGAGTGCTTCCCTTTATAAATGGTATTATATTCTCCTCCTGTACTATTACTCTACTTTTAACATTATGATGGGAGCTTTGTTATTTAAATACAGAATAGGAATGGAAGATATCCTTCTCCTCTAGAAAGCAATTAGGTACCATTTCATTTTGTTTTCAATTCAAATAGGTCCTTTTGGTGCCATCATTGATGCAGTCATTGTTAAATTTTTATGTAGGAACTCTGTTTTCCTGGTTAAGAAGTTATAGCAAGTCCTCTTCGGATTTGTTGGATTTCCTTGCTATTGAATACTGGTAGCAACGCTCATATTATGGTTTGCACGTACTCCCCCAGAGGAGTGTTTACACCCTGTGTGCTGTGACTGAGCCTTTGGTATGTCTAGATGTGATTATGACTGTGATGCACCAACCTATTTATATTCTGGCTTTTGCGGGCAAGAACACTGAGAACCCAGGCACACATAGTTACACATTTGTTTGGGAAGCAATGAGTTGTTCTCCTTGGCACTTCTTTTTGATACTTGGGTGCCCCTGCTCTTTGAGGGTCAGCGTATATACCCCATTAACATGAGTTCCAGATTATTTTTAAAGACAAAAGGAAGCCTGGATTCATTAGGAAGGAAGTGCAGTGTTCTGTTTGCTTAGTGCTTGGCTGAGTTGGGGTATTGGGTCACCATGCTAGTTTACTCACTTACACCATGCTGTGTAGATAGAAAGACAACACACAATGAACTGTGCACTTGCGTTTCATGAGTTAGTTTAGTTTAGTTAGAGACAGGAATCAGTTGTGAGCTGCCGTGTGGGAATTGAACCTGGGTCCTCTCGAAGAGCAAGCAGCCTGTGCTCTTAAGCCCTGAGCCATCTCTCCAGTCCCGATCCTGCACTCTTACGATAGAAAGAACTGATGGCCACGAGTCCTCTGACTTCCCCGTGTGCCATGGTATGCATATGGGCACACGTAATAAACAAATACATGTCTTAAAAAAGGTTCTAAAAAAATCTAAAGCCTTGTGCTGAACTAATGATTTGTTTTAAGGAATGAATAATAAAACTTTAGGTTGACTTGTGCTGTACAGAGATGAATTCAGATTTAGGGACAGAAAGAGAGGCTGCTGTTCCTCCTGCCTCACTGAAGTTCCTTTGCCCCACCAGCTGCCATGTGAAGATGATTTCTTTTCCTTGAGTCCTTTTCAGTGTCTGATGTTTCTTATTGGCTTTTGGAGCATTTTGGTTTTGTTTTGAAATGACACCTCTTGCATGTAAAATGAGGAAATATTTGCTTTCTAAAATAGGAAAATAGTGTCTCCTGCCTGGATTCTTAGTCTCCATCCTTGGAAATGAAACATAAGTACTATTCCTCATAATCCTCTGTACAGAAAGATCTGCAAGCTGTGTTTTGTGCAAACCAGTAAGTATAGGTTGTCTGGTGGGTACTGATGGTTTTGTGTTGCTATGTGCCGATCCCCAAATCTGCTGTCCCCAGGGCTGACACTCAGCCACACTCAGCATTTCCCCTTGAGTTCTGGGGATCAAACTCAGTTTCTCTTGTTTTCAAGGCAAGTGCTTTACTGCCTGAACTCTCTCTCCTTAGCCCTTGAGTCACAGCACCTTACCTGTGATATTCCACAGTGCAGTTTTAACTGGAATCTGAGTGAGCCTGTTCCCCCTGCCCTTCATAGCCCATTGAATTTTGATTATTTTTTAATATCCTCATCTTTATTCAGATTTGGTGAATTTTCAGCAATTTTTGGAGTTAAGTTTGATCTGCTTTTTCTCAGCGTCCTGGCTGTACTGTGAGCCTTGCTTGGCTCACTGCATTGCACCTGCGTCTTGAAGGCTGCGTACGTCTTCACAGCTGCTTTTTCTTCTCAGACTGGAAATTTTAACTGGCTACTGCTGAACCTCTCCAGCATCTGAACTGCAGCAGGAGCTGTATGTTTTTGTTGGCTAAATTTGTTGTTTTCCATTGTAAAAGTAGAAAATCCATCTTAGTTCTGTGTGTCTGTTTCTGAAGTCTTTGTAACCCATGTGCAGTCTTGTTGGCACATCTTCCAGTAGAATTCACCTTGTAACTACTGTAGAAGAGGAGTTACAGCCCTTTGTACTGACAGAAAATGTTGACATCAGGAGAGTAAAGCTTACTAATTATTTCTACACCTGTGCTTGATAGAATGCTGGCCACATGCCACCATTAAATTTAAGTCGAGTGGTTAAATTGCATGTAAACAGAATGGTTAATGCTTGTAATTGGGTAGTTAATTTGCATGTGAATAACATGGTCAGGGCTGGGTGCCTTTAATCTCTGCTCTTGGGAGGCAGAGGCAGGTGGATCTCCCTGGAGGACACAGCCAGAACTACATAATAAATAAATAAAACAAACAAAATAAGCATGGTCAGTGCTTATCAAGTATAGTCAGTCAGTTTCTGATTTGCAAAAGGGAAAGTTTTGGAGGGGCTTTAGTAGCTGTATAAAGCACTGTTGTATTGTGTGCTTCCAATAGTCAAGATAGTTTAAACAGTTGTCCCTGGTGTTGGGATGGAACCCAAACTTCTACACATCTGGCAGGCCTTTGCCATTAGATACAGGCCCAGTGTCTTCCCCATCCCCACTACTGTTGTTTTGCTTATTTCTAAATTAACAGAAGGGGCCAGGAATTGCTCAGACTAGCCTTAAACTTGCTCCATAACACAGAGTGGCCTAGAACTTATGATTTTCCTTCTCATACATATATTTGTATATGCAAGATGCCATAGTGTTAATATATATGACATTTACCTAATTCTTTTAAGATTATCTCCCCAGGCATGGGGGCACACACCTTTAATTCCAGCACTTGGCAGGCAGACGCACGTGTATCTCTGTAAGTTCAAGGCCAGCCTGATCTATATAGTTCAAAGACAGCCAGGGCTACATAGTGAGCTCTTGTCTCCAAATAATAATAATAGTAATAGTAATAATAATAATAATCTGTTTAGGAATGTAGAATGTTCCCATTTGAGGCTGGTGAAAGTATTAGGTTTTATCTATAGGCTATGTTCCTAGAAATGGAATTTCAGCGTGAGGGAGGTCAGTATCCTGAAGATTACCTGAAGACAGTCTTGGGAAGTTGGCAGCTCGGTTGCTCAATCTTGTGTGTATACATTCTCATACTCATACAATATTGAGTTTAGTCCAAATGGCATTGTAGCAGGAATCTTAAAAGTTCTTATTAATAAAATCAAACCTGAGCCAGGTATTGGGGTGAACTGGAAGATCAGAGAACCAGAACAAGCCACAGCTACCTCACCTTGCCTGATCCTCAGGTGGTCTTGTTTCCTCAGACTGGAGGCCTCTGAGTCCTCATCCAGAATGGGTCTCAGCTGAACTGTGCTGCTCAAAACCTAAAAGCTTAACCAGCCAAATGCTTAACCAGGCCAAATGCTTCTAGTTCCTGGTCTTCATGCCTTATATACCTTTCTGCTTTCTACCACCACTCCCTGGGATTAAAGGCGTGTGTCACCAAGCCTGGCCGTTTCCAAT
Organism: Peromyscus aztecus; assembly: GCA_902168405.1. Lineage (NCBI taxonomy): Eukaryota > Metazoa > Chordata > Mammalia > Rodentia > Cricetidae > Peromyscus > Peromyscus aztecus. The sequence goes on along the minus strand of CABHPQ010155944.1, from coordinate 29,150 downwards.
GTGGCCTTGAACTCATAGAGATCCAGAGGGATTTCTACCTCTGGAGTGCTAGGATTAAAGGTGTGAGTGCCACCATTTTCTAGCCTTTGTATCTAGTGGCTGTCTGTTCTCTGACCCCAGATAAGTTTATTAGGGTGTACAGTATTTTGGGGAACACAATACCACCACATGGCCTTGTTTATTTAAGGTGAACAGATTGCCTTAAAACAAGAAATGACTCTTTAGCTCCGAGTTATGTTTAAAATCTTGGAGCAGTGGCTGGAGAGATAGCTCAGTGGTTAAGAGCACTGACTGTTCTTTCAGAGGACCTGAGTTCAATTCCTAGCACCCACATGGCAGTTCACAACTGTCTATTATTCCAGTTCTAGGACTTCTGATACCTTCACACCAATGCATATAAATAAAGTCAGATAAATCATATTTGTTTGTTTGTTTGTTTTTCGAGACAGGGTTTCTCTGTGTAGTTTTGCACCTTTCCTGGAACTCACTTTGTAGACCAGGCTGGCCTTGAACTCACAGAGATCTGCCTGCCTCTGCCTCCCGAGTGCTGGGATTAAAGGTGTGAGCTGCCGCCGCCACCACCACCGCCTGCCTAGATAAATTATTTTTAAAAAAATCTTAGAGCAAATAGCATGTGAAATGCAATGAAGGGTGTGTATTTTATATCATCATTGTTCTTGTTATTTTCCCTTGTAAAAGTAAAAAATTCATCTTAGTTCCATGAGTTAGTTCCATGTGTCTGTGTCTAAAGTCTTGGAACGAACTTGTGTGCAGTTTTGTCTGTCTCATTCTTCCAGTGAAATTCACCGTCAGAACCACTGTTTAAGAAGAGTTGTTTGTTATAGGCCTAAAAGTTCTGTAAGTGACTAAGGCCTTCTGCAGCTGGCTCGTCTTCTTCAGCTTGTACTTTGTTAGCAGGTTATCAAGACATGTACCAACGTTCGTTAAAACACAAAGCTAAGGAAAGTGAACCTTCGTCTGTGGTTCTTATGAACTTGGACAGTGAACCAGGTTCAGTGTGCCCAGGGAGTGCTGTCGTTGGAATTGTTCTGATGCGGGCTACTTTTTCTTTCTGTTTGTAGTGTCGGATATTAACTCTGAGGGCCTTGTGTGTGCTAGGCACTTGCCCTGCCACTGAGTTCCAGCCCCAGTCATGTGATGGCTTTCAAAGTCATTGTAAAGGGAGAGTTATCAAAACCACCAATAATTCTTGAAATGATACTTCATTGATCTATCCCTAGCCCTCCATTCATTTGATGTTAGGAAGCGGGTCAAAGAATATTTCCCCCGATACCGGCAAGGTGGCTCAGTGGGTAAAGGCCGATGACCAGAGTTGCATTTCCAGGATCCACACAGAAGGAGAGAACTAACTGTAACCTCTACATGCAGGAAGTGACACATGAACACATGGGGGAGGAGCAGTCACACCTGAGAAGAAAGAAACATAATTTCTTTTTTTTTTTTTTTTTTTTTTTTTGCGAGATTTTGTTTCTCTGTGCAGTGCGCCTTTCCTGGAACTCGCTTGGGAGACCAGGCTGGCCTTGAACTCACAGAGATCCGCCTGCCTCTGCCTCCCGAGTGCTGGGATTAAAGGCGTGCGCCACCACCGCCCAGCGAAACATAATTTCAAGTCTTAGAAAAGGATGTTTGGAGCCGGAGAGATTCATTAGTGGTTAAGAGCGAGTGTATACTCTTGCATAGCACCCAAGATTCAGTTCCCAGGACCCATATTGGGTGGCTCACAACTATCTATAACCCCAGCTCCAGGGTACCCAATACCCTCTTCTAGATTCTGCAGGTACCAGACTCACACGTGCACATACCACACACAGACACATATTCACATAGTGAAACATAAAATAAATATTAAAAAGGATGTTTTTTTTGTTGAAGTGTTTGCATTATTTTCAGTAAAACACAGTAGTAAATTAAAAAGTCCATCAAGAAACGTGATTAATCATTCTTTAAGTGTAGGAAAGAAATAAAGGATATGGAGGCGTCTGTTCCTTACACTGCTTAGAGTACAACAGGAGAAATGCCCAGTGAGAGAGATGTTGGCAGAATTCCTTACCCAGTGCCATGGATGAACAGCACATGTTGCTGAGGGCACAGTAGTTCATGTTGTAACAGAACAGTTTGTGTGCCTGCGCCAGACACTGGGTGTTGTGTGTGTGTGTGTGTGTGTGTGTGTGTGTGTGTGTGTGTGTGTGTATGTGAATGTGTACCTGCACCAGTGTAAATATATAAAAAGGAAAAGGATTTGGATTTTATTTTTTAAATTATGTTAGAGTAAATGCTTAAGCTACAGGAAAATAAAATTCTTGGTGGTGCAATGTTATAATAGTTTGGGAGCAGTGATGCAGTTTTGAAAGTACATCAGAAACAGCATTTACAGTACCTCTGGTTAGAAGTGTGCTGTTACTACTAAGTGGAAAAGCCCTGTCCCTAAATGCTAATTCATGTTCTTCTTCATTGGCTATGTGTGGCCTTTGTTGGCCAATGGGTTGAAGACATTACTAAAATTTTGACTTGTCAGTCACTGTGGCTGTCAAGCATATTTCCAGCATGGTCCCTGGAAAGGCCATTGCTTCCTTTTCAGTGGCACAGCATGCTCTGCAGAGTCCAAGGTTGAGCAGAGAACTTTCTGTATGTTTATACACAGCATCTTAAGGCTTGTGAGACAGGGTTTGCTGTTTAGTCCAAACTGGTCTCAGACTCCCAATTGTTACACCTACGTCCCTCAAGTACCGGGTTTTAAGATGTTTGCTTTGATACTGTATTTTCAAACTATATCCAAATGTTTGAAGAAATGCTTTTGATCTCCATTAACCAAAATTGATAAGAAATTCACATACCGATGGGTGGTGGTGGCGGCGGCGGGCGCCATTAATCCCAGCACTCGGGAGGCAGAGGCAGACGGATCTCTCTGAGTTCCAGGCCAGCCTGGTCTACAGAGTGAGTTCCAGGACAGGCTCCAAAGCTACACAGAGAAACCCTGTCTTGCAAAACAAACAAATAAACAAAGGAGAAATTCACATACCTTTTGAAAAAGTTGATGTGGTCAAGCCTTTCAGTGTAGTATATGATGAAAATATTTTTGTAAGATAAAAGGTAACCTTGAATCAGCTTGTTCAGTGTCTTCTAATTATTGACTGTGTAATAATCATGACCAGGTAACTAACTGCCCTGTTGTTCAGTTTGGGGCTAGTAATAGAATTTGAGACAGGACAGAACTCAAGGCAGTGTTAGCCTTCTGTCTACTGTGAACTGGTTGTGGAGTGGGGTCGCTCTTGAAGCATTGCCCATCACCCTCTCGCCTCCACATTCATAGCCTCCTCCTCTACAACATGCACACACAAGAAGTAGATGGTTTGAAAAATTTATACCTAGATTTGGGTTGCTGACAGCTCTGTTAGGAGGTATACACTAACCTGTGAAATCTCCAGTGGTCTAAGTTGCTGAACATTATGATAAAGTTAAAACTTTAAAAAAATAACTGCAGGCCACAATGCAAACCACTTCTATGAACTTTAAAAAAATGTGTTGGATTTGAGTTGCCGTGTCATATATATATTTTTAAAATGTTGTTTTTGCCGTTCTCTGACAGACCCCTTATCCCTCTGGACAGAATGCAGGTCCAACCACATTGGTCTACCCTCAAGGCCCTCAGACAATGAATTCACAGCCTCAGACCCGGTCTCCGGTAAGTGTCAGCAGATGCCCTCTCCTCTGGGTAGCTGCTGTGATCTTTTAGTGACCACTCACTGTGTTCTGGGCAGACCACCCACCACCACCACCACCACCATCACCAGTACCACTACACTATCAGTGCTGGTAACAGGCAGCACTTGATTTGGGACGACTAGATGCCCCGGATGTTTACATTTCTTAGGGAGGAAAGGGTAGAGCTGTGTGCGCCATGAGCTTCCTTCTACACAATCCAGTACATTCAGGCTTTTCTCCTTTGAGTTCTTCATGTTTGATCTGTAGTGTTCAAAATTTAGGAAAGTGAAGCAGAATGATGTTAGAATCAAATTGGGGTTTACTGATTCGCCTCAGACTTGAGTGCTGTGGGAAGTAGGGCTTCTGAACCCGTGCCACCAGATCGTTCTAACCATTTGACAGTATGATCACGTGCATGATACCACCCAGGTGTATTCATTTCTTCAGTGGTAAATTAATTGTCATACAGGTGTAAATGCAGTCATCCTCCTTGTTCACCCCTCATGTGGATTGCAGCACTTACTAAGATGGACTCCAGGTCATCCTCCTGTTTGACAGTGCACAGTGGCTTCAGCTGTCCAACTGTTAGCGTCGTTTCCTTTCCTTCCCTGCATGAGTAGCTTTGGGCAGAAGGTGTCTGTAACATCTCATTGTACCCCACATCCCTCTTTGTCCTTCAGCTCTGTGTATTCTTGGAATACAGGGATCTTCTTTTTGCACCCCAACCCTGCTTTTTTGCTTGTAGCTATAGGAAGGTCATTGCATTAGCTCCTGCTCATTTGATTTCATGCATGAAGTTTGAATTGTTGAAATGTTCCAGAGACCTGCTTAAAGAACTAGGAGAGTCTAGACTGCACACAGCAGCCTGTCTTTCTCACCTCTTCCTGCCTTCCTCTCCCTTGGTGCCTTTTCCAACACCTGTTCTTAGATCCTGGTCCTCCCCAGAGGGCAGAGGAACTGTTTCTAGAGTTGTGGGACTTGAGTCCTTGTTGCCTGCTTGCTTGTCTCCTTTTTCACTGAAATGGTGAACCTAATGTCTGGTGCAAGTTTTTGTTCTGAGAGTGGTTTGGGGATGTGGATACTTGGCTATTGGATGGGCCTGAGATCTCAACAGATCCATTTCAATAGGCCCCGGTTCTGATTGTTAAGCATGGAACATTATGGTAAGCTCTTACTGCAGAGAACTCTGTGGCCCTCTCCCCTCCCCCATTTTAATGATTGGGGAAGAAAATCAGAGTGAAATTACATGGATAGAGCTTGGCGCAAAAACCTGACTGAAGAGCTGCATCTCTAAACCAGTTTTCTTGACAGCCCAGCAGAACAGTGCCAATACATTGCACAGACAACTGGAAGAGGAGGAAGGTTTTGGAACAGACTCCCGTTTACAGGTCCTTGGCTGGAAGAGGCTGGATAAAATACTGCATTGTAAGCAATATAACAAACTGTACTTCTTGCAGGCAGCAGTGCCCCTGGCACGTGTCAGTTCTGACCACAGCCGTATATTGGCTGATGAACAGAAACGCATTGATCACGTCTTCTTTGGAAGTCCAGCCTGGCATGCGAGCTTCTGCCAGGCACAGTGGGAAAACCATAACAAATTGGGTGGGTCCCTCTATTGGGAATTAGACAGGAATAATTTGGGTTTTACATTTCCCCCCTTATTTTAAATGTGAAGTGGAATATCCCTTTCTGATTTGAATCTAAAAGATAAATTTCAAGGCTTCTTGTCTACCCTTTACATTTTATAATTGATTATCAAGGGGCAGTGTCTGCAGTTATCAGCCACTTTTTCCTGTGGTCATAAACTTCTCAGATGCCATCCTTTTGCAATTTTTTTTTTTTTTTTTGCCATTTCCTCTGGTAGTGACCGTTACCACCTACATTACCAAAACCCACATGTGCCACATTCCATTACATGCCCCAAAGCAAGTGCAAGACTAGACGAGCCCATACTACTCTTGCTTGTTGTTTTGGGTCTGCTGTCTTTTACTTGGTTTGTGTTGGTGCCGGGAGGGTAGCACTGGGGGGAGATTTGGCAGGACTGCACTTTCTGTTTCCATCCCAGTTGCCATGGTCTTGTCTCTTTCATCTCCAGCTGCTTGGACTGGCAGGAGAGGCCTGGGCTGCGCTGAGGGGCACTGCAGCTTGTTAGCAGTGATGGTTTATTCCATTCTAGTTGTGCTTTCATAGGCCATTGGCAGTGCTGCATAGGATAGCCTTTTCATCCTTCCCGGACATCTGCTTTTTCAATCCTGCTGGCTCCAAGTGCCCCCTCCCTCCTTCAGGTTCTCTTCCTGTCTATATTTCTACTTGATACGTACTCTCTTAGTTACGTTCATAATATAGAGAATCTTGTTCCACATTTAAAAATGCTGCCCATCTGCCCCACTTTCTTGATGGAGCTCTTCAAACTGCAGTTTATTTTTAAATGGCCTGAGAAAAATAGTGAAGTTATTAGAAGTCTATTTGGAGTGGGGACAATTTGACTTTTGTAGTAACCAGTCCTTGTTCCATTGGCCATACTCAGTTACCGACTGTGCACAGCAGGGCAGGGTGTGGGGTAAGCAGCACTAGCACTGGATTCCAGTTCCCATAGGCTGCTTTCTTTTATAGCTGTAATCCTCACCATCTCAAAGTGAGGCCTTTTAAGAGACAAGTTTCTATTTGTAACCTGGGCCAGCAGTGACTACAGTTTGTTCTGTTGCTTACAGCCATCCCTAGGGTCAGACTGGTGACACTTCACAGGGAAATCCCCCAGCCAGCGGGGATCAGTCCAGAGTAGTCCAGGGGAGCTCCAGGGCCTTCCTTCACACACACACATGCATGCACTTTTGTAAGATAGTTCTCTCTTGACTGGAACTTTGCAATTATCTAAAGTTGATTTTTTTTGTTAGAGTCTTAGAATTGGGGCTTTTCTGCAGAACAGTGAGAAGACGTCACTCCTGTGCTCAGCTCTGTCTTTGAAATGGCTCTTCTCTCCTGTTTTCTTCAAATGTGTCATGCAGAGATGTCTCCTTCTACCCTCTACTTTTGTAGCATATGGATGGTATTACCTAATCTTGAAACTTGATGCCCACAGTGGAGGAATGATCTGTTTGTTTTGTTCTCATAAATGAAAAACTGATCATTTAAAACCTCAGTTTCTTTGAAGAGGAGAAATTTCTAGAAGATTCCTAGCTGCTACCTTATATCATCCTGAAAAGCCGATTTGCCAAAATTGGCAGCTTTTCTTACACACCTTGAACAAGCATAGACCATCAAGGCACTTTTCTAACCACTTGGTGACATTGTAGCTTCTGAGGTAAGATTTCTTGTCAGAAATGTGTTTAGGGGGCTGTGTGCTCTGTGGCATTGTTGGACTTTTTGAGTTCAGGATAGCGCAGTTGAGAGAGTTAGAAAGGTGTCTGTCTGTTCCTGTCGGAGGTGAATGAAGTGCCACGCCAGGAGTGGCCTCCCTCAGCCTGCCGCCTGGTTCCGCTGGGTTGTGGAGGCACAGATACTTAGTCCTTAAGTGCTGTCAATCAGAGCCTGTGTGGTTTGCACTCAGAACTGCTTTCCCAGGCTTTTCTCTTCACTGATAGAGAAGACGGCTGCGGTGGAGCTAGAGAGGTTTTAGCATCGAGGTGTGGCTTGTATGATGCATTCTCTCTGTTCTTTTTAGTTAAAATTATTATTAGCCAAATTTTGCTCTGAAAAATGATTTAAATCCAGAGGTTTGATTGTTGTTTTTTTAAAATCTGGACTGAGAAAGTGTTCTAAGAGAGAATGGAGGTGCGTGTCAGCTGCTGGAAATACCGGAGGGCTTCGGTTCCCTTTCTCTCTTGGCCAGCGTCCGCTTTCTCGGCAAGCAGGTCGCACAGGGGGGCTTCCAGCGTTTGCTCCAAGCTGCAAAGAGAGTTGAAATCTTGTACTTCTTGCCCATTTTCCTCCAGCTTATAATAATGCCATTTTGACTAATCCTCTTAGAGAGCACTGCTCTTTACTGGTTGTTTATCTTTAAAATGCCTACTATTCAGCTTTACTAGTTAATTGCATTTCAGCACACGCACACATCAAGCCTGTGTATCAGACACTCATTACATTTAAAGACATTTGTAGTCTCTTCCTCAGCATCCATTCACTGTGCTTTGGTAATCTGAAAGTATTCCTGGTATCCTCCAACTGTGTACAGTTTCATGGCACATACTTGATTTTTATGTTTGTTTGAATACAACCACCTAGTGTTTCAAACTTCCCTTTGCATCTTTTTTTGGGGGGTGGGGGGAGGTTTTATTTATTCATGCTAGTCCTATGAGTGAGCACCCAGGTGCTCGTAGCTTAATGACTTTTTACCAGCTTCTGAATGACAGGAGATCTGGGTGGTGGTGTGGCCCTGTTGGATCTTAGTGCCTGTCTGTCACTGTCCCGTAGCAAAGCCTTTACTGTTTCGTGTTTTTATTTTTCTCTCGTGGGTTTTGATCTTTTCTTTTGTTGTATATTGTGTAAATTTGGTTTCTGTTGTGTTTCTGACTCTTTGTGCCTTTCCTTTGTGTCTGTTCTCCCTTTTCCTCTCAGTTTGCAGCGGGGCCTCGACCTGCCCATCATCAGGTACTGTACCCTTGCCCCTCACTGTCACCCTGACTAATATGTGGGCCTTAGTAGCTGCTGACCCTTAGAATGCTGCCACCTCGTGTGACTCCCCTGATGACTCTTCCCAGAGCAGCCTCTGTCTGGTCAGATTCAGTTGTTTTTCATTAGTTTCACCATATTTTATTTTTAACAAGCCCGTTTGCCTATGTTTATAGCAAAGTTAAAACCATTCTTGCCTTGAAAAGATTACTTTGAATCTAGACACTTGTTAATAAATTTAACCTAATGGAGCAGGCAACATTCTAAGGGTTTCTGTTAACCTTCTGCTGTAACTGCTACTGAGTTATAGAGCAGCATTAGTGTTTCTAAAGCCACTTGTGAATTACTAACTTAGACCTCATTAAGAATTGATTAACAACAAGGTCCATTCGTTTGCTCCATAGAACTCTTTCAACCTTACTTAATCTGAATGATTTAGACTACTGATTCTATAAGATGAGAAGGTTACAGAAATTAAAGTTTACAAAAATCAGAAAGCAGTTCTATGTAATTTTGCAGGTGTGTAGTAAAGTGACCTTACAGGAGAAACAAAGACTCCAGTTGTCTCCAGCACTCCATGGAGTGCTCTAAGACAGTTCCTTCTTGGTGTGGTAGGAGGAGTCAGGGTTAGAGTCTGACTTATGGGGCTCATGGGGCTCATGTTTATCGGCCCTGCTGCATGTGACCAGCTGCACCAAGCCTCAGGCCCCTGCTGTGTGAAGCAGTGAACCAGGGCCAGCACCCTCCTCAGGCGATGGGGCTGCACAGCATCTAACACAGCCCGCCCAGTCAGTCAGGGGCAGCTGCTAACAGCTTTTAATCCACATAGTGCTTTTGAGAAACATGAGGTGTGGGGACCCTTTCTACATGAACCCACGATACTATGTTCAAGATTTCCCTTGCTCACTAAAAGGGTGTTGCCTCACTTTGAATCTTTCATTCCAGTAAGTGATTTGATACAAAGCTCCATTTCTTACTATGTAGTCTTAACAATTTGGAGGAGACAAGGCCACTAAATTCTGAGGCGTTCCAAGCATAGATATGGCATGGATGACCGTTCTTTGGTTTTCTGGGGAAAAAAAAATACGACTTGGGTATTTTTTCAGCTTGGAGATACACTGCTACAAAGACTCTGGAATGTTGGCACTAGCCATATGTAGGTTTCATTCCCCCTGATTAATTGAGTGTGCTGGGTAAGTTACTCTCTGCCCTCAGCCTCAGTTTCTTCCTCTCTAGGATGAGAATGATGCTTCTAGAAGGAAGAATGTGCAGATTAGTAAGATAATGCAAATGAAGTGGTCAGCAGGATGCAGTGGAACGCGTGCTTGCTCCTACTTAGAAATACAGTTCCTTCAGGATGGGTAGAATGAGTACAATATAATTGTTTTTATATATAGTTTATTTAGTATATATGGCTGTTTTGCCTGCATGTATGGCTGTACCATGTGTGTACTGTTGCTCTTGGAGGCCAGATAAGAGCATTGGATCCCCTAAAGCTGGAGTTACAGATGGTTGTGAGCCACCATGTGGGTGCTGGGAATCAAATCTGAGTTTTCTGCAAGAGCAGCCCGTGCTCTTAACCATTGAGCCATCTCTCAAGATCCAGAATTAATATAATTTTTAAGATGGTATTCATTTCTGCAGAGATAAAGCTTTTATTTTAATCAGGGTAAAACCAAGTACTCCTAAGAGAGAAACTAGGGTCATCTGTCCCCAAGAAGCAGAGTGAAAAGAAGTGGGATTTCGTGAATTAACTAGAGAGAAGGAAAACACCTTTTGAGTTCCTTGGTAAGGGGCACTGTTGAGTTTCTTCACTCACCTTTGTGTTTCTTAAACATTGGTTTTTCTCAGGGAAGACCTCCAGTAGCAGTAATTAGGATTGCCTTTGGCCGCTCTTCTCCTCTTCTTTTGGTAGGTGGTGCGAAGTACAGCTTACTGACATGAGGGTGATCCTGAATCCAGAGCAATGTCACTAGTATCCGCCCCACTTAGTAGAGTGACAGGCTCGCTCTGTGAGATGGTTAATCTGAAGGAGAGGCTTTGTGTTTCTGCTGCCTGGGATCAGCTGCAGTGGCCCTGAAGTTGGGATGCTGCATTAAAACATTTACAAACTGTTGGCTCTGAGCAATCATTTTCTAAACTTTCTCATGAGGTATGTGATGTACTTTCAGAAATTTTTGTGACATAAGATTGACTTTGCCCCTTGTGTAGGGAAGTGTTATTGCTGGTTGGCCTTTCTTCCTGTTATAATGTTTACAAGAACCTGCTTTTTTTTTTTTTCTTGATTGCTTTAAAAAAAAAGATGAAATTCTCAAAGAATAAATGAAACTTTATTTATAAGATAAGCAACCCATTAAAACATTCTGCTGCTAAATAGAGAAGTATACACATGTATTGCATTCATTAGCAAGAAAAGTCATTGCTTGCTTGGGTCAGATGGGGGATTAGGTAGTACCTCAAGCTGGCGTGGAGCCTACTATGTAGCTAAGGAGGACCTCTTTTGTTTGTTTGGTTTTTACATTATTATTTTGTATGTGTGTGGATGTGTGTGTGTGTGTGTGTGTGTGTGTGTGTGTGTGTGTGTGTGTGATAGTGCATGTGTGCGTCCAGAGGACACTTTATGGAGGCAGTGTTTTTATTCTACCTCTACATGCATTCAAGGGATCAAACTTGGGTTTCTAGGCTTGTACTCCCTGCAAGCACTTTGCCTGCTCACCAAGTTCACCAGCCCATGATTTGACTTCAGATCCTCCTGCCTGTCTATTCCTTCCCAGTGCTGGGAGTGTAAGCAGATGACCTACACCTGGTCTCTGTGCTGCCTGGGCTTAAACCCATGCTAGGAAATCACTCTACCAACTTTAGCCTCAAGGAAAATATTTTTTTGAGGTCGTTTTTGGAGAAGAGTTCCTGGGATGCAGCGTAGAAACCTAGAGCATTACTTTTGAATACAGAAGATTCAAGTGGCTGACGTTCCTAGTCCAAATGTCATTTATATTCTTCTCATTGCACCACATAGAATTCAGTGACCAAGGAACTCTGAGCCAGGCATATGGTGGGGACTGAGGCAGGAGCATTGTAGAGTCAAGGCTGGCCTGATGAGTCTGTAACCAGAAAGCAGTACCAGCCCCTCAGCTCCAGCGGCAGCAGTCCTTCCTATGGGGAGACTGAAGGACCGAAGCACCGCTTCAGCGGGCGGTGCCAGTGCCAGCCTTGGGATGGTGGACGTCAGTTGAAAGGAACAGTTTGCTCTCTTGCCTCCACAGGAAAGAGGAGACCCACTTCAGTTTGTTTGTCTGTAGAGAATGCATATGGCATAGTCCTTTGTGGAAAACCATCCTGGAAATTGCAGTATGTGTCAGTCTTTGGCCTCCAGCTGCCAGTCAGTTCCGAAGTGACAAGTAGGAAATAAACAACCCGCCTGCCCACTTGTTCCAGACGCTCCCGTGGAGATGGTGAGGGAGGCAGGTAGAGACATAGCATTGCAGAGTTCTACAAAACAGGACATAGACAGCTGCATAGGGAAAGCTGTTCAGGGAGAAAGTCCATAAACACATATGTCCATCTTTGTCCTCGGATCTTGTAGGCTTGTTGAGCCGCAGTCTGAAGTTGAAGCCACAAATGACGTTTCACCTATGCTTGTTTGCTTTGACCTGATACGATTAAAGCAGGAGTTAGGATTAGCTTCAGTGTTGGGCATAGTAGTGCTCTTCTTTGATCCGAGCACGTGGGAGGCAGGTGCAGACTGATCTCTGTGAGTTAGAGGCCAGCCTGGTCTACATATTTCAGGATAGCTAGGGCTACAGGGGCTACAACCCCCTCCCATCCCACTCCCCCCCAAAAAACCAAATTAGCCTTGGAATTGGAAAGGTGTTTTTTATATATATCCCTAGTGCTTAGGAGGCTGAGGCAAGTACATCCCAAGTTGTAAGCCAAACTGAGTAGACAGGGACATGTTTAACTCAGAAAGTCCCGTAACTCCCACCCCGAGGATTTGAGGCTAGAGGTGAGATTTGTCTCTTTCATCAGTGGTTACTTTGTTGTCATCTCTATCCTTTCATGTTTTGTAAAGAAACCGACCGGCGTTAGAGAATGTTCCCTCTGATTGTGTAGCAAGTGTGTGCCTGCTGTGGCTTGATAAGTGTTTCAGTAGACATGGAAAGGAGACAAGGGAGTTATCGTTTGATCCTTGTGAAAAGAAAACATTGCCTCATATAGTTAGAAACTGTTCTTTTCCTCTGTAAAACGGAGTTGTGTGAATTACAGAAAATCCCAAGATTTTAAATATTGAACATTTTGTTTTTCTTAATAGAGTCAAGAAACTGCTTTGGAATCTGCTTCTTGGATTTGCTTTTGTTTACAAAGTCCTTGGCTGTACTTGGCAGGCTAGAGTTAGCTTTGTAGCCCTGTCAGGAGTGCCGTGCTCCAGCGAGCCCTGAAGCAGTCTCCATGCTGTTGGATACCGGCGTGGGCAGGCCTTCTCTTGACGTAGGCTTTTCTACTCTTTGATTTTGTAACTGCAGAACTTTTAGCATTACACTTTTCATCCAAGGGAGAAGCAGATGTCTGCTGAGCCATTTTAAAAATGTGTTAGCCATCTTTCCTTCTTGCTTGAAAATCTCCAAGTGATTAGAAGCTGAGAGAGCAGAAGTGAGTGACCCACTTGGCCTTCCTTGTGGTTGTTTGATGTATTTGATTGTTGAAATTTGCATAGTTGTGGTTTGGAGTTCCTATGTTCCTACCCTCACCTTGCTTTTGGGTTTCACAATACGATCAAGTGTTTGATTTTTGTAGTTTGTGTTTTTTGTTTTTTCCTATAAGAGACTGGGTCTCACTGTATAGCCCTCCTTGGTCTGCAACTCAGTTTGTAGACAAATTGGCCTCAAGCTCACAGATATCCACCTATTTGTGCCTTCTGAGTGCTAGAAGTAAAGGCATATACCACCGTGCCCAGCCCAACTGTCTTTTAAGAGAAAACCAGGAAGTTGGTATCTCCAAGTATTCCAAGCACAAAATCCTTTTGCAGTTGGTTCTATGCCCTTTGTTTGTGTGGTATTGTCAAATGCTGACTAATATGTCCTGTTGGAAGTGGATGGCTGTTAGTGTGAGCAGAGGATGAGCCAAGTGTGGTGGACAGTCGGCACTGTAGCGGAACACCAAAATGTGTGGATTCCTGTTGTAGCTTCGTTTGTTTTGCTAGAAGAGAAAAGCCAGTTTGGCTTGTGATTTATTTTTTTCCCATCACAGGCTTGAAGGTTTCTCTGCTGAGAAGTGTACTGTTGAGATAGGTCTGCATTACTGTAGACAGTTTCTTAGATGTGGAAAGTAAATAAAGGCTTCAGGCCACACCTGGTACAGCTGAGTATAGTAGATGTGAATAGGGTCACAGACCAGGCATGAGAGCTGTGCTAACAAGTGGTACTGAGCATGGGGAATGACCACGATGGGCACTCTTATCTGGTGTCTTTGTGACAGAATGTTGTAGAATGGTAGGGTAGGTAGTGAAGTGAGTACTTGGTGGGTGTTAGCAAAGCTAGCATTCATTCATTAGCCTCACCACAAAGTATCCTGGGCTTTCACATTCTCTCCAAAATGGGTTTGATAATAACATCCTTGATTTGCTGTGTGGGTATTCAAGGTTTAAAATATTTGGCATGTAGTAAAAGGTCTCTGAAACCCCCTCCCCCCACGTGTGCATGTGCTTGAGCCACATGAGCCAGAAGAATGCCTCACATCCCCCCTCCAACCCCACCTGGGAACCAAACTAGGGTCCTCTGCAAGAGCAGCCAGTGCTCGTAACCACAGACCCACCTCTCCAGTCCCGTCCCAGTCTGTTTCAAAACTATGAATGAAGTGTTCTTAAAGGTTGTTCACTTCTAGACTTTTCCCCCTGACAGAGCACATCTTCCTGACAGAATCCTTGGAGCCCATTGTCTTGTACCTGACGCAGTCCTCTGTGGCAGCACTTTAATAGAACTTTGTGTGATGATGGGCATGTAACTCTTCACTCCCCTCACGACTGTAGCCACTGGCTGCATATGGTACTGATCACTTGAAATGTGATGGCAGTTTTCAGATACCTGAGAATTGTCAGTTCCATAGAAGGGTTAGACTTAACCTGTCGCTTTTAGGGATAAACAGCAAATGAGTGAATAGATGATGCAGACTGAGTACTTTGGAGCCAGTAAAAAGAAAGACATAGTGTCTGACACTCATTTAACTGTGAAACAGTTGTGCGTTTCATTGCCCAAGTTTCTTATATTTCTTTTAATAACTGGCAGTTTACTGCCATTTCTCTGGAAAATAATCTACATTTCTTGCACCACTATTAAATAGAATTCGTATACCATTGGATGGTTAGGAAGGGGTGTAAAAAAGAAACTCAGCCCTATTTGTGTTTGCTGGCATCACAGCTTTGGTAGTCCTATACGTGTACATGTGTATATGTGTTGTGGCTGTGTGTGTGTGTGTGTGTGTGTGTGTGTGTGTGTGTGTGTGTATGCACACGCGTGCACCTCTCTGTGTAAGAGGAACCAATAAGCTCTAGAGAGCTGGTCTTTGTAAAGTGGTATGCGGTCTTTCAGATGGTGTGAGAAGCGTGGACATGGACATAAAGAAGTGCCTATTTCTTGAAAAGGCATAATTAGTCTTGAGGATAGGAGAAAGGTATTGTCTTGAATAGGAGACAGTCATTTTGTGAAGTAATCAATGACTTTTTTCTGGCTAGATGGTTATGATTAGGGATGTGCTATACTTTAGTGTACTGGATCAAAATCCCACCAGGTCCCCTCTGACTTTGAAATGAATACATTTCTTGGGGTTGATCACTTTCTAGTTCATGAGAAGTACTATATGCAACAGCCAACAACCCAGAGCTAAGAGCCAACTGCTTCAACTGCAGACGAGGAACACCAGCCCTCTACTTAAACTCTGCTTCTCAGTTTGGATCCATGGTGTTCACAGTAGCTCATGCCTTAGATAGAGGTCAGCAGTGAGGGTGACTTAGTGTTATGTAAAAGCTTTGGGCCAAGTTTGGTAGCTCACCCAAACACGGGAAACCTCGCCCGGCCCGGACACGGACAGGATTGACAGATTGATAGCTCTTTCTCGATTCCGCTAGAGAGAGAGCTTTTATGTTGTCACTTAATGTGTCTGTGTCAGTATGTTTTCACCTACTTTCAAAGTTGAAATAGTAACAGTGTCTCATCAACATAACTACACATTTTGTGTTGTCTTGGCTTGGCTCTATTTACATCAGAAGTTTTCTTAGAAACATTGAGATTCAGCATGACTAAAGAGAATTCTCTGTTCAGAACCCTGTTTGAATAAGGTAACCCAGTTACTTTTCTGGATAAGCTGGTTAAGAATCCCATCAGAATAGTTGGGAGACTGGTAAGAAAAGCGTTCATGTACAGGAAGTAGGAGGACTTGCCCTGTCAGCTTTTTCTAAGTGAGCCAAGTCCTTTCTTGTCTTGTCTCCTTGCCATCCTATACCATGACTCTTTAGGGGAAGTACGAGTGTGGAATGTCATTTGATGAGCTCACAAAGGAGATGGCGCCTCTGTGGATTTGTGGCTCTTCTTGTCTTGACTGCCTCTGGAGTTGATGGAAAGGGATGGGATCTCACAACCTGGTTCTCTTCCTCCTGCCTACATCCTGCAGTGTTCAGTAGTTGAGCAGGTGGATAACTCTCCACTCCTTAAAGCCAGCATTACTTCCGTGCCTCCTGTTACGTAGACAGTGGAATAAAAATGCTGAAATTTATTCTAAAAATGTATTTACAACACAGATTATAGAAGTGCGAATGTGTCTGCTGGCCATGGGAGGGAGGATCGCCATTTCAGCCTTCTTGTTCACAGCCAACAGAAACGGTGCTGTCGGTGCAGCTGGACAGCCAAGGGACTTTGGTTACGGTGTTGTCACTCACTCGCAGCCCTCTTCCTAAGATGTCAGCTTTGCCCTGTGCTTCTTTTCACCTCCATCCACTCCTCTTTGGCTCCCCATTGGATTGCCCACCCACTTGGGTCTCCTGTTCCAGCTTTCTGTCCACTGCTCTACCTCTTCAGAGCTTTCCCTCTACAAGGGTGATGGGAGTGAGGTTGGACCCAAGCTTACAGTTTTCCCACTTTAGCACAAGAGGAAAAGTTACTCAGACACCTGGAATATCAATCAATCAATCAATCAATCTCAATCTCTCTCTCTCTCTCTCTCTCTCTCTCTCTCTCTCTCTCTCTCTCTCTTTCTCTCTCTCTCTCTCTCCTCTCAATCTCTCTCTTTTGGTTTTTTGAGACAGGGTTTCTCTGTGTAGCTTTGGTGCCTTTCCTGGAACTCACTGAGATCTGCCTGCCTCTTCCTCCCGAGTGCTGGGATTAAAGGCGTGCACCACCACCGCCCAGCCACCTGGAATATCTTGATGCCTATTAACAAAAGGATGGAAAAGACCTGAGAGGGCCAGAGGTTAAAAGCAACACTCAGTCCAGAATCAGGAGGGGATTCAGGGGCTTTCAGAGCTCGACCAGTTGTTTTCAGCTTGGTATCAGAGCTCTCTGATTTAGAGCTATATATGGGTTTTTTATGCCTTATTTAAGACAGGAGCTAGATTGTTGAGAAATAATCCAGAGTCCCGCAGTTGGGCATTTTGAGAACCCAACTGAAGAGTCAGCAGTCCCTGCTGTCCATTAGCTACCAGGTGTTCTATAACCAGAAGCTGTTGGTGGGATTTTTGTCACTGGATTCATTTATTTTTTTTTAAATTTTTTCAACTAAATAATCAGAACTTTGATTCCATGTACACTACTAGAGTCCTCAAGTGGAGGTTGCCATTCTGATTTCCTAGTCTTCTTTCTTCTCCTGAATTACTGAACAGAAAGCTGTTTTTGTTGAGCTGCATGCTTTATCCTGCCCTTTCCTACTGATCTATAAGCTTTTCCATTGGCTTTCTTTCTGTTTCCTGCTGCTGCTTGCTTCATAATTGAAGGGAGGATTCAGACCCATCCAGGTAACAAGGTTCTGCATGGCCTCTGTATTTCTCTGCCTTCTTGTTATTTTACAGTGCGGTTGCTAATGAATAGTCATACTGGAAATGCACTATAGGGATGTAGCTTTAAGCAGTGAGAATTGTGCATAACTACACTAATGGCTGCCATCTGGGGGCTGGGGGGTGAGCTTTGCTCATTTTAGGCCATTCTAGAGCTTATCTATTGCAAAATGTTTGAGAAAGCAAAATTGGGTTCAGCTAAGAGTGAGGTTGTACCAACATTTTGACAGGCTTCTTTCTGTACGTGACAGCCTTACAGCTGGTTTTAATTTGGTTTGATGGACTTGGGTGAAAATGCTTGTGTTTGTGGAGATTCTTGTCCTCCTAAGTACTCTAGAAATGGCTGGCAGTATTCTTTTAGGTTGGCTGCTTCTAATTTTTAATGATTTGATTTTTGAGCCTCTCTCTCTCTCTCTCTCTCTCTCTCTCTCTCTCTCTCTCTCTCTCTTCAGAAGTCAATGGTTTTTATAAAACAGAACATTTTGAGAAATACCAGTTACTTTTGTTGTTTTCATTGTTGAGGTTAAAATGAATAGTTACGGTGCATGGCTTATACTTTTAATAGATGATGCTGAAGCATCGAGACTGCACTGTTGTCTGGAGACATTGATCAGAATCTGATTCAGTGTGAAATGTACTTTATGAACTCAGTTAGTAGACAGCCTGTTGTCTTCTGCAAATTATAGCTCTTTAAGTAGATCAGTTTAGTATTGGGGGGAGAAAACTCAAGATATGAGATCTATCTATTACCCTTTGTGAAAAACCAAACATTCTTTCTCCCTCTGCCAGTTTTTCCAGAGGCCTCAACTCCAGCCACCCCGAGCTACCATCCCAAACAGCAGCCCTTCCATCCGTCCTGGTGCGCAGACTCCCACTGCCGTCTATCAGGCAAATCAGCACATCATGATGGTTAACCATCTGCCTATGCCGTACCCCGTGCCCCAAGGGCCTCAGTACTGTATACCACAGGTAAAGGGGGAGCCTGGCTTCTAATGGAGGTTGGGGTGGGGTTGGTGACTGATACCCTGGATTTTAGTGGCCTATGAACTTTTTAACTGATTGCAAGTCTAGCCATTTTTGTCCACTTTCATGAAGCTATACAGAGATTCTTACACAAATTCTCAAGTTGATGGAGAAATTATTTCCCAACATCATCTTTCTGTGGTGTTCCTTCATGTCATTGAAAACTGCCAGCCTGAAATCACTTTGTAGTGAGCCTGGCTGCTGTACACTGGTGCATGGCTTCAGTCAAGGAAGACCCCGCTCTTCATCATCACTGTCTGTCATGGGCAAGCAGGCATTTGGAAGGTGTTGAACATCTACGCCTTCACGTCCTCTAGACAGTCTCTGTACTCAGTGCTTTATTTCCCAGTCGCTCCCTGTGTGTCATCTGCAAATGTGTGTTCTCTTTTAGTACCGCCACGGTGGGCCACCGTACGTGGGGCCCCCACAGCAGTATCCGGTTCAGCCACCAGGGCCAGGGCCTTTTTATCCTGGACCAGGACCTGGAGACTTTGCTAATGCTTACGGTGAGTAAAAGGCCAGCCCTCCCTGCTCTTTGTCATGCTCTTCATCATGCTCTTCGTCCTCTTGGCTGGGCCACCTTACTTGTTGCCACTTAGAGGTTTGAAGGATTTTTAAATAAAATCTTATCAACTGTTTTGTCTTGAGAGCTTCTTCAGGGAGTGGCTTACAGGGAAATTATTATGGAAATATATGTAGTCAGTAGCATGTGAGGGGTCCTCCTCTTGAATCCGTCCGTGTACTAGGTTTCTGACATCTCCCACCAAGCAGCTGTCACACACATTTTTATTGGGTTTTGTTGATAGTATACATTCACCTCCTATCCTTGATTTCTGCCCCCCTTTTCTCCCCCAGAGCTTTTATCCTCAGCCCACTCTATCCCCCACTTCATGTAATGTCCATGAAGCAGATATTCCAAGCTCCTGGAACAGTGAGTGGCTACTCTGGGGAGTTAGGCCAGGGGCGACGTAGTCCGTACCTGTACATCTTCAGGCAGAGCTGTTGTCTTGGGGAAGTTCTGAGGATTGGTTGAGATAAAAATGCTTGAAATCTTAAAAGATGCTTTTGTGGGGAAAGGAGTTGGGGAGACAGGTTCTCAGTGGGTAGCCTGGGCTGTCCTTGAACTCAGAATCCTCCTGCCTCAGCTTTAGTGTACAGATGCAGATGCCAACTAATACTGGGCATGTGAGTTCACAGGGAACTCCAAAGTAATGCAGAGTACTTGTTTAACACACCTTGTGTGTATTGCACTTGTTTCATTCCACAGACACTGAAGTGTAAGGAGGAAAATTGAGTGGACACTAGGACATGAAGCTTGAAGAGGCAGTCTCAGTGGTCTTCTGTAGTGCTGTCGAAGCATAGGCCTTGAGGCTTCAATAGCTTAATGCATTGATCCACTCACTGAGTTTCCACAGTCTGGATTTAGTGGCATCGTGTAGTCTTTATGGTTACTTGTACCGGGGTAACTCAGTCTTTTTTGGTGGTAAGGTTCTTAAGAGTATGAAACCTTTCCGTTTCATAAGTCTGTTCTGCCTTGTGGCACTATTTAAAAATGATTTATCATAATCTATAAAATCTTAAAACCTCGGGTTGGGGATTTAGCTCAGTGGTAGAGCTAGGCAAGCCCAAGACTCTGGGTTCAGTCCTCAGCTCAAAAAAAAAAACAAAACAAAACAAAAAACTTAAAACCTCAACAATTTTCTCAAATACAGAGATCGGCTCTGTTAACTTGTGTTTCTTACAATAAACATTGCTATCCAAAATCTTCTAATTAGAAAAACTGAGATTTTCAGAGTAAATATGCTAAAATTAATACTCCTTTAAATTCCATGTTTTGAAGGAAATATGTTCTGATTGACAGAACTGTTTTTAGTGGTTCCCCCGTGAATTCCAATATGCAGTTTCCTCACAGGTTACTAGAGTGATCTTTTGACTCTAAAATGGCATACTAAATTCTTCTTCCATGTTCGAGCCAGCGCCTGCTGTTGCTCTTAGTATGACTCTTGTGTCACATATGGGAAGTCATATGAGCTTCCCATCTGTCATGTTAAACATTGATTTTTCTACCCGGGCGGTGGGTGGCACATACCTTTAATCCCAGTACTCAGGAGGCAGAGGCAGGTGGCTCTCCTAGTTCAAGACTAGCCTGGTCTACAGAATGAGTTCCAGGATAGGCAGGGCTATACAGAGAAACTCTGTCTCAATAAAACAAAAACAAAAGAGCAAAAAAAATTGACTTTTTGTCTGGGAGAGATGACTCAGAGTTTAAGAGCACTGACTGCTCTTCCCAGAGGTCCTGAATTCAATTCCCAGGAGCTACATGGTGTCTCACAGCCATCTATAATGAGATTTGGTGCCCTCTTCTGGCATACATGCATATACACTGGCAGAACATAGTATACATAATAAATAAATCTTTTTAAAAAACCAGACTTCTCCTTGTGTTCTAAGTACACTACTATTATTCACCTTTATGAAGCAGCCCTGTGTTGACATGCAGTTTCAGCTCAGGTGTGATTGACATCTGTTCCTTCTGAGAGTCCCTTCCCCACAAAGAAATTATTAGGCATGTCCTATAGCCATCAAGTAGGCAGAACATATCTATACTAAAATACTGTTTCCTACATCAAAATGATCTTATTTCACTATGGAGGAAACGAGACAGTGATGAAAACTCGAAGAACAGAGTGCAGAAAACGAGATTAGCTCAGGAATAGCATGAACAGCGTGTACTTTCTTGTCCATGTATTTCATATATGCACTTAACTGTTTCCAATATCATAAAATGACTGGGCATTTAGAAGACTCACACACCTTTCAGTGTGTTCATAATCACATTTCCGTTTTGTTACTTTATTTTCTCCCCGCCCCCCTCCCGTGTGTGTGTGTGTGTGTGTGTGTGTGTGTGTGTGTGTGTGTGTAGACATTACGGATCAACTTGCAGGAGTGGTCCCTCCTTTCCACTTTGTGGATTCTGGGGATCTGGGGTCGGGCAATTTGGCAGGACCCCCCACCCAGCCGTCTTTCCTCCCTCCTTCCTCACCATAAAAACCACATTTATTTGTTTCTTTTAAAAATAGTATAGTCTGTTTTGAGACTGAATCATAAATTACATTTCTACTCACAGTCTTTCATCATTTGGATGGATACTTTTTGCTGTTAAAAAAAAATGTGTTCCCAGTTAATGTGCTTTTTATCATAATTCAGAGTTCTGGCCCACTAGTTCCATTAGTTGTCGACACTTCATGCATCTCATAGTGTGGCTGTGGTGTTCTTCCCCCTCCTTCTTGGAGTCTCTTTTCTTACCATGCCTCTGCCAAATCTTTTCCCCTCACCGTCCCAGTCTTCTCTTGGCTGTAGATTCAGAGTGGATGTGGGGACAGGGTCCTAGCTCTGTGTTCCACTCTTAAGTCCTTGTCTCCCAGGAGGAGACCTAGGTACGTGTCTACCATAGAGATACCTTCCCATCCTTTTTAAAAGCTGGATTTTTAGCCAGTGTCTTAGTGGGTTTGTTTCCAGGTTTATAATTCTCCCTCCTCATTCTCTGGAAAGGTATTCTTGAAGCGTTCTTACAGCTTTGAGGAAAGTAGAGTACTAAACACTCAGGCCAGCCTTAGGGAGTGATGTCCCATGTTGACAGACATTTTAGATTAAGGGTATGGGGAGTGGTAGTAGTAATACTGCTAAAGAAGACGAAAGAGAACGGGCTGTTTGACAGGCCTTGCTCATGCTGGTTCAGACCAGTCTACTCGTGTCTTCTTGACACACTTCCCTCGTGCACCTTTCCCATCTTTTCCTGAGCCTCGAGGAGCTGTAGAGCTCTGCAAGCACCTTTGAGCCATGCTGTGAGTGGGAAACTGGTCTCCCAAGAGGCATTGTTTCCTTCTCCAGCAAAGAAATGCTATGTTTTGTGATGATGATGTATGGTGACACAACCCCTGTTCTGAGTACATTGTGAGGTCGGTGATCTTTGGATTGCAGTTGTGCCAAGCCGAGTGTTTAATCACTACATTATCTTCGATTCGAAGGCCAGTGCAGATTTTCTTTGTTTTTTTTTTTTTTTTCAGAATTATGATATGCAAGATATTTTGTTAGGTATTTTGTAGAATGCAGATGTCAAGGTATTTCTGTCTTTCAGCATTTCGCAGTACATAGTTGATTGTTAGGCTTGGAATTTTACCAGTAAGGTAAAACCTTAAATACAGAGTATGAGCACATCAGTAGTTCCCAGAGTTTTCAATATCCTAGGCATGTAGAGTGACTAACACCTAAAACAAATCCAAAGCTAAACGTTACTGGATTACTACAGTTTTAATTTGCCAGTAAGACCTTTAAAAAAATGCTTTGCTGTCAGTTTTGTTTTATATTGGAATTCTGTTTCAACAAGAAACAAGTAATGGGCGGTGGTGGTGCACACCTTTGATCCCAGCACTCGGGAGGCAGAGGCAGGCTGAACTCTGTGAGTTCCAGGCCAGCCTGGTCTACAGAGTGAGGTCCAGGACAGGTACCAAAACTGCACAGAGAAACCCTGTCTTGAAAAACCAAAAAATAAAAGAAAGAAAGAAAAGAAGAAAAAAAACAAACAAGTAACTTAAAAATAGCAGTTACTCATAAAGATCTCAAGTTGAGAAACTTGTAAGAGTGTATAAGTAGTTTTGGGTATGATAGCAAATGTCTATAATCCCAGCACTCGAGGCAGAAGCCAGGCCAGCGCGGCTCCTGTCCTAGAAAAATAAATACAAGAGGGTATATGTGGATTTCGAGGTTTTTAGTGTGTGAGTTTTGCACACATCATTCCTACTCTTGAGTTGATCTGGGTTGGGAACCACTGGGATCATCTGGGGTCAGGACCAGATGGTGGGCATCTCAGGCTTTGAAGACTGGTCCCTATTGTTGCTCCTGTCTTCTCTGCTCCAGATGGTAAATGTTACTAGATGGAGGGTCTCCAGTGTAACAGCTGATTATAAAATAAATGGTAGGTTTTCCCTGTAGGCTGTTGTTGACTAAGTCCTGTTCTAAGCAACCCTATCCCATTTCTCACTCTAGAACCTTGAGGTCAAGAGACATGAACTGACTTAAGTGATAAATGTTCTCATTTCTTTTTTTTTTTTTTTTGGTTCTAATTTCTAATAGCTATGTGTCCTAAGTGTTTTCAGCTGGCTCAGGATTCGGGTTAGTTCTTAAAAAGAGAACTGTCTTTTGGTGCGGTCAGTTTCCTGCTCTGCTGGTGCCCATAGCTGAGAAGGCTTTGTGTTTACTGTCTGTGCTTAGCCTGTGCCGAGATCAGCAGTTTGTACCTCATTGATTGAGCAGCTGTCTGCTGCCTGTGTGACAAAGCAGCTTCTCACCAGTTCTGTTCACCCATGTCACCTTTTGTATCTTATTTCACTTAGTCGGGAAAATCTGGCCAGGTGAGCAGCCTGTGCTGCTTGTCCAGCAGTGTTTGCATCCAGTTGGAGAGTCTGTCTTCTGGAGGAGCTGATGACCTATCGGGGTGTTTGGGAACTGCTAGTCTGAGTCTCTTGTGATAGTAGTGTGCTTGATGTAGGGGAGTGGGGAAGCAGATGGTTTCTTTCCTGTTGAACTTTCTACACCTGTAGTGTGGCCTGCTGCCTAGGTCTTTTCCAAACCACTTCTCCAGATGCCACAGATACCCAAAGAGCCTGGCACTGTGCAGCTCTCAGGAAGCTACATTTGAAGACAGTTACAGTGTGATGACCTTTGATGTTCCTTCTTGTGCATCAGACTCCAGCCTACCCACACCACCTAAGGGTAGTACCCTAGCTCTTCTCTTTTCTGCAGCATCACCAGGGAAGGTACCCTTTATACCTAGTCCTGAACCATAATAGTGGGGCCAAGGGCTTCTAGCCTCCTGTCTAGTTGAAGCCTTTTTTCTGTGTTTCTCTTTTAAGCAAATGTTAAATTTAAAAGACAGGGGTCTTAGCCTGGGTGGTGATGGTGCACACCTTTAATTCCAGCACTTGGGAGGCAGAGGCAGGTGGACCTCTTGTGAGTTTGAGGCCAGCCTGGTCTACAGAGTGAGTTCCAGGACATTCAGGGCTACACAGAGAAACTCAATCACAAAAACCAAAAACAAAAACAACAACAAAAAAAAAACAAACCAAAAGACAGTCTTACTATGCAGCCCTGTTTGGCCTAAAATTCTAGCCTTGAGCTTAGAGATCTGCCTGCCTCTGCCTCCTGAGTGCTGGGATTGAATTCATGCACCACCACTCCTGTGCTCAGCAAACGTTTTAAGGAAAAAAAAAAAAAGAGGGTTATCTATTTTCATAATCCTTTTTTTTTCTTCATAATCCTTCTTTTTTTTCTTCCCACTCCCTGTTGAGCCTTTTCCCCAGGAAGCTTTGGTCAGGATCTTTCTCTCTGACAGAGCTTAGTGCAGCCTTCAGGCTCACAGAGCTACATGCTTCCTGTTCCTGTTTGTCTCTTTGATTTTTTGAGACAAAGTTTTACTCTATAGCCCAGGCTGAATTTGAACTCAGGATCTTGTTTCCTCTGCTTCTCAGTGCTGGGATGACAGCATGCACCCATCCCACCCTCCAACCCCCCAACCCCCATACCTCTCTGCAGGCTTTTCTTTTTTCTGTGACCTCTCACAAAGACGTCATCTTGGGCTTCTTTATCTGTTCTCATTTTCTGGTTTATCTAGTCCTATGGTTTTGGTGGTGTTCATTACAGAAGCCTTTACTAGTTTGGTGTCCTATTCCTGTAATCCCAGCACTTGGGAGGCAGAGGCAGGTAGATCTCTGAGTTCAAAGACAGCCAGGGCTACACAGAGAAGCCTGTCTTCAAAAAAACACCAAAAAAGTCCTTACAAAATTAATAACTCTAGAGGCTGAGGATGCAGCTCTGTTGATAGAATGCCTGCTTAATGTGCACAAATCCCTGGATTCATAAACTGGGTATCATGATACAGGCTTTGAGTAGCACTGGGAATGTGGAGACAGGAGAATGGGAAGTTCAAGGTCAGTCTTAACTTTGTAGGAAGGTCTGTGTCAGCCTTCATTATTTGATGCCGTGGATGAAAGTAACCAGACATGCATAGGGTAACTAGTTCATACCTGTCTGTTGACTAGTAATCGTCTCAGACAGCTCCAGAATTGAAATCCATTTGTTCCTTGTTTCACTGAGTAGTTCCTCTGTTCTTTCCCTCAGGCAAAACAAAAATAAAAACCTTTAACAATTTTTCTTTTCTAAATATGTTTTCTTCCATCCCGTTATCCAGGCTTCAACAGATCTTTAGGTTTTACTTTGCAGTTCTTCACAATCTGCCCCCTCCTCCTACTCTGTGAACCGTGATTTGACAGTAATTAGAACAGTAGTCTACATTTTGGATGTTAACAAGCCCTTGTGTGTCTAGGTCTGGGGAAAAGAGAATTTTGCCCGTTGGTCAGTAGAGTCAAGGCATGAACAAGGTCCGTTGTTTATCTTTGACATGATTGTGGTCAGTGTGTTTGAGGGGGCAGGTAGGAGGGAGATGTAGCCTTAGAAGTGTGCAGGAAGTAGAACTCAGCTTGGAATTTGGTTCTTCTTCTTGGGAGGATGTTGTCTTCTCTGCTGTCTTTTGGTAAAGCTCTTGCCTTAAGGGCTTGTAGGGAGCCTAGCCAGTGGCCTGCAATCTGTGGCTCTTCAGACCAAATCAAAAGCCCAGAAAGACAGTCACTGGTGTCGGCCATGGGCCCCAGGACAAGGTTTTTTTTTTTTTTTGAAAGCAGCACTGTAACCCAGGTTGTGTTTGAGAAAGATAATCCTGGTATTGCTCTCCAGGAATTGGGCACTGAGCTGTTTTCATTTAGATTTTTTTTTTTTTTTGGATGTTTAGAGATATTACATACTTTGGGGATAATTGCTTGACTACTTTAGTATCTGGAGGAGAGAGATTGAGAATGCTTTCCAGGTTTGTGATGGCTTAGGCCTATATCCCATGGATCAGGAGGCAGAGGCAGGGGGATCTGACTTTCAGGTCATCCTGGGCCACAGAGTCACGACCCTATTTCGGAAGATGAGTCTTTATCAGTTTGCTTTTATTTCCCCAGGAGCTTGTTAAGGGTACCGCACCATTGCAGGCCTGTGGTGTTTGACAAAATAACTGACTGCTTCTCATTTTGTTCTGATTCCTTAGGAACGCCTTTTTACCCAAGTCAGCCAGTGTATCAGTCAGCACCTATCATAGTGCCTACGCAGCAACAGCCCCCTCCAGCCAAGAGAGAGAAAAAAACTGTAAGAGATCTTCATTGATTTGTCGTAAATTGGGGCATATAATCATTTCTCAGATAAGCATATCCAATCATTATTAACCTCAGTTTACAAGGTGACTGTGCCATTTCTTCCTCCCGCTTGTATGGCCACCCCTCACGCAGCCTATGGGCACTCGGCTAGAGACTGCATCCCCGTTCTTCAGCACCGCCTTTTCCCAGCTGGGCAGACTGCATGTTGGAGTGCACCTCTGGCTCGTTTCTCAGCTCCTGACTCCTTTACTGCAGTGCTGAGCAACAAGTTTGAACTGCCCGAAGGAAACAGTAGTGCCAAAGTAAAAGGAGCCAAAATCCTAAAGACTCACAAGGAGGGAAAACCCTTTGGAAGACTAGAGACACCAACTAGATTTAGTAAATATACTTATTTACAGTATATTATAAGGGCGGTGCCTCTGTCTAGTAAGTCAGAGGAGCCTAAGAGCACAGTGACGTAAAATTGGAATTGCAGAATGTTCTGTAGGAGACTGGCTTCCAGTCTTATACCCAGCAGAACATACACAGTAGGTGATGCTGATAGTCAACAATGCCCAAATCTACACAGGAGGACACGGAGCTCCTAGAACTCCCGAAGGATTCACGTTTGGTGCTTTGCCTAGAAACAAATGACTTATGAACATGTGCTAGTAAACGGACCGCTACAGTTTAGTGTGACACTGCAGGCAGGGAATGGGGCTTCAAAGTGTTAGTCGTGTCATAAAGTTGGCTGAACGGGGTGTTCTGCAATGCAGGAAGAAATGATGCTAACAAAAATAGAAGGTAGTGATGATAAATGTCACTGATAAGAAAAATTGAAAGCTGGATGTTGCGGCACGCACTTGTTATCCAAACATTGGGGAGGCTGAGTCAGGAGGATTGACTGAGTTCAAGGCCAGTCTGGGCTACTTTGAAAAACAAACAAAAGGTCTGATAATGAACAGCTACGCCCCTGTAGTCTTCTAGATATTCTGATGACTTTTGATAGTGAAGTCTCTGAAGTTTTCAAGAAACCAGTTTATCTTACTGAGCTGTGCAGTTAATACACTTGAGAAGGGAACCTACTTCCCTCACCACTGTCCCAGCTCTGAGATCCTGGATCCAGGAACTCCATCCTCATTACAGCACCATCCTCTTTGACATCTGTAAGCATGAAGAGCCATTGGAAGTTCAAACAGGAAGCACGTGCCACTGTGCTGTGTTCCATTTCTAACTTAGCGATCCTCTGTCAGTACATTTAGGTCTGCCTCATCCTTCCTAGTGATATTTTGATAGTTTAACTGTAAAGATATAGGATATAACATTGAACTGTTGTATTCACAATTAGCCTGAATGATGGGTCTAGACGTTTACTCGGAAAAAGCAACAGTATAGCCAGCACATAGTGTAAAGAGCTGATGCGGCCAGCATCCTTAAGATGTGCACATAGTGTACAGAGCAAGCACCCTGCAGCCAGCATCCTTATAAAAGTGTACAAAGTTATGGGCAAGTAAAGTCCCACTACGAAATCATGGCAATTGTATATATTTTGCTAGTGAACTTCAGAGGACCATTTAGAGCATTTAAAACCTACTCAGGAGCTTTGTTATTCCTAAGCTATCTCTGGCTCTTAAGAAGTATTGCTATTAAGAAGTATAAGTAAAATCAATGTGTTTGACACTCTTATACAAGCATAGGTATTTTACTTTTTTGACCTAGAAATTCAGTCA
Organism: Peromyscus aztecus; assembly: GCA_902168405.1. Classification (NCBI taxonomy): domain Eukaryota; kingdom Metazoa; phylum Chordata; class Mammalia; order Rodentia; family Cricetidae; genus Peromyscus; species Peromyscus aztecus. The sequence continues at coordinate 804 of CABHPQ010155944.1, read as the reverse complement.
GCTCAGTCCTACTTTCCTTGTTATTACATTTAGATCTTGTTGTGCTTGTTGCCTACATGTGTTGGAAATGACCCTATATGGTTCTGTGATTGAAGTACAGTCCAGTGAGGAGATTAATACATTTGATAGTTATTTTCATGTGTACCTTTAATTCCTTGTCTAAACCTGGTACACAGACCCTAGATTTATACTTACCATTTTATTTAACTTTGTAGATAAGAATTCGAGATCCAAATCAGGGAGGTAAAGACATAACAGAGGAGATTATGTCTGGAGGTGGCAGCAGAAATCCCACTCCACCTATAGGAAGACCCACATCCACACCCACTCCTCCTCAGGTAAGTAGAGTGAGCATGGTGGTGGGTGCTGGGCACGTGTTCACTAACCTCTACTGGCTCTCTCTTCCTGTAGCCACTTCTCTGCTGGCCACTCTTTCAGTTGTCTTGTAGCCTGAAGATCGCTAAGACAGACACATTTCTCTTTCCAAGTGGCTTTAAGGTATTATTGGTGATGTTTCTGTGTATTGGCTTCACATTCAGAGCACTGGTGCTGCCACTCTTCATGATATCCAAAGGAGCTGTTTTCGTGTGGAAACCACCTCATTGACTGAGCATTTTATGAGTTCACTCTAGAACCTTGGGAGAAAAAGCTGTGGAATAGCGTGATGAGACATTGGAATCGAAGCCTGCTATGCTTCAGATGATTGCCTCTGTTAGAGTGAGTTTGGATGGATCTCACTGGTCAAGACCTCCACAGACAAGCTTCTTGTATAGAGTTTACCAGTTCTGGTTATTCACAAGAGCT
>CABHPQ010155943.1:18302-40003 GCA_902168405.1 Peromyscus aztecus | reverse complement strand
GGCAGTGGCGTCGCCCGGGTTCCCCGCAGCCGCCCGCGCAGGTAAGCGGCGTCTCCGGGACTGCGGGGCTGCGGAGGACGATGCTCTGGGCTCCCGCGCCTGCATCCCCGGGGCCGGCCCAGGGCCCGCGGTCGCCTAGCACCGGCTGCGTGCTGAGTGCCGCTCGGGCTGGATCGCGCCGCGCAGCATCACCCCCGCCTCCTCTCCTCCCCCTCCTCCTCCTCCTCTCCTTCCCCTCCTCCACCGCCTCTTCTCCTGGTCCCCCATTCCTCCTCAGCATCGCCCACTTTGACCCACCTCCCTGTCCCATGAATTGTCACGCGCCCTGGACCTCCTTCCCACTTTTCCAGGTAGCCTTCGCCTCACTATCTCATCCCCTGGCTACTGGCATCACCACCTGCGTTAACGCATCTTTCTGACCTCTCTCCTGTCGTACTCTCTCCAGGGCCTGTGACACTGGGAGACTGTGAGGAGGGAAGGTCCCTGGAGGGGAGGGAGGGCTTGTTTCAGGACAGCTCTCTGGCTCCCTGGTAGAGAGGTTCGCAAGCATCACACAGCCACCCCTGTCCTTTCGTGCTGTGCTGTGCTTGGGGGGGGTCTTCCGGGGTCTCCTGGCTTCACCTCAGGGTGACCCGGGCTCTTTAGCATCAGAAAGCCTCCTGAGCTGGTCATCTGATCCGGGTTAACTGGGTCAAATGGAGACTGTCTCCCCAGGCATTCCTCGTGTTAGAAGTTATCTTTGATTGGACTTGAATTTGGCCTTTACTCCCCGGAGCCCGCTGATCTTTGAGATCTGAGGGGCAGGGCTGCATGATGCCCATCCCTGATGGGAACGGATGTGTGAAGGGAGCCAGAAGTGTGCGTCCATCCAACCTCCACTCACTCTACCAAACCCAGAGTTGTTTTCTTGTCGGCTCTGGGCTTGCACAACCCTCCCTGGTGGTAGGGGCAGCCAGCCTCTAGGGGCTGTACGTGACTGACAGGTCCCAGTTCACTCTCTTAGTGCTGGATTTGATCCCGTGAAGAGGTGAGGGTCTCTCCTTGCTGAATCTTTTACAGTTCTGCCTTGGGGAGGACTCTTGTCTGCTCTGTCCAGAATGAGGCTGTTTTGACGATGGAAAGGGCTCACGGGGGTGGAGAGCTCCCCTAGCCACCTACCCGGGTGTTTTTGTTTGTTTGTTTGGTTGGTTGGTTAGTGGTTTTTTTTTTTTTTTTTTTTTATTCTTTTTTTGACAGGAGCAGGTTGGTGGGAACTCAGTTTCTCGGATCAGGGACTGCCACCAACTCAGTCTCAGGGCATCCGAGGAAACCTGGCTGCTGGAGGCAGTTTTAGAGTTGCAGTTAGGGAAGAAATGTGTTTCCTCACCCCGGTGAGAGTCTCACACAGAATTTCGGGAACCTTGGACTGTCTTGAAGAGCAAGTGCAGAGAAGACGCCTTTCTAGGGCTTTTTCCCTTTTCCTAAAGTGGAAACAGCGGAGCGATGGTCTCACCCATGGAGGAGGGGCGGGTGAAGGAGCTTAACACCCGGGCTCTGCATCTTGAGAAGAAACTGGCTTCTCATCTCTCCATTCCTGTTCTTTTCCTAGAAGCATGAGTCCCCATGAATATTCAGTATGTGTGTTTTTTACTTCCTAAACATTATAGTCAAGTGATTCTTTATTCAGCCGACACCAGAAGGGTGCCAGTAGGTGGTGAATGAGCACCCAAGGTTTTCCTTGAGTCCAGGAGTGGACATCACCCCGAGTCGGGATATTTTGGCCTTTGCCTTCTTCTTGGGGTGGGAGTCTTGGGACACCCCCCACGTTTGGTTTGCCGGTCAATCACACATCGAGGGCTTACCGTGGATGGATGAAAACACTGAGGCTGAGAGAGGGGGAATGCCCTGCCCATGGCTGGTGGCCACACCTGGTCCAGGCCATGTCTAGCTTGGGTGTGTAACTCTCTCTGCTGTGCTGCAGACCTCCCAGGCCTAGCTGGTCCAGGCAGCGGGAGACACAGTTTTCCTGTCCTTGTCCCCCAAGGCAGGAGCGGGGGAGCACTGAAATGCTCCCAGATGAGTTCCTCCAGGTGATGGGGGGGCTTTCAGGAGGACGCAGACCTGGCTGTGGGGTGGACAGAGCATTTCAGAGAAGCCGGAGGACGCTGCAGGTTCTAGAGACTTGGGAGGCACAGTTGGGCTTGCATCGTGGTTTACAGTGATGTGGGCTCCACCTCCCCAAAGCAGTATCACTGCTGTCAGGGGCGGGGAAACTGAGTCAGGGACTTGGAAGGCTCCTGCTTTCCCTTTTGTAATCCTGTGGGTGAGGTCAGCTCCCAGCTGAGCGGCAGAAAGAGGTGTATCTGCCACAGAGGCCGCTCCAGGGCACCCACTTCCTTTCCGGCGTGGTATTAGCCTGATTTACAGCGTGCTTGAGAAGAGAAGGGAGAGTGTGCCATTGTGGAAGCAGCCCTCCGCTGTTCTGATGATGCATCTCCATTCTCCGGAGACGGTTGCTGTTTAGGACTTTCCTAGTCATAACTTTCATGGTTGCTGTTTTCAGGTTTGGACATCATGAAAACCCTTCCCCAGCGACCGGCTGCATTTGCAAATGGGATGTAAGGCAGCGCCCCGCGCCCAACTTCAGTGACTCTTACGGGTGGGCCCCATCGGCAGGCCTCACTGTTCATCGATGGCGCCCTTGACAGGATCTGAGGGACAGTGGCAGCCATGCCTTCCCCTGCTCCAGCCGCTCCTTCCACCGTCTGCTAACCTGCGTGCTGTGGGTGCCCCGGCGACCCCCAGAGGACTGATCATCTGAGCCAGCGTCACTCCACGCACTGAGTCCCTCAAGATGTGGCTGGAGTGGCTGGTGGCCTGGAGCTGGTCTCTGGATGGCCTGAGGGACTGTATTGCCACCGGCATCCAGTCCGTGCGGGACTGTGACAGCACAGCTGTGGTCACCGTGGCCTGCCTGCTGGTCATGTTCGTGTGGTACTGCTACCATGTGGGCCGAGAGCAGCCTCGACCCCATGTGTCCGTCAACTCCCTCCTGCAGGGAGTGGACGCCAACGGGCTACAGAATGGGTCCATGTACTGCCAGTCACCCGAGTGCGTGCGCTGCACGCACCACGATGGCCTCAACCAGAAGCTTTACCACAACCTGCAGGAGTACGCCAAACGGTACTCGTGGTCCGGCATGGGCCGCATCCACAAGGGCATCCGGGAGCAGGGCCGTTACCTCAGCAGCCAGCCCTCCATCCAGAAGCCCGAGGTCTTCTTCCTGCCTGATCTCCCCACGACGCCCTACTTCTCCCGGGACGCCCAGAAGCATGACGTGGAGCTGTTGGAGCGGAACTTCCAGGCCATCCTCTGCGAGTTCGAGACACTCTACAAGGCCTTCTCTAACTGCAGCCTCCCGCAGGGGTGGAAAGTGAACAGCACCCCCAGCGGGGAGTGGTTCACCTTTGACTTTGTCAACCAGGGCGTTTGTGTCCCCAGGAACTGCAGGAAGTGCCCACGGACGTACCGTTTGCTCGGCAGCCTCCGGACCTGTATCGGAAACAATGTTTTCGGGAACGCCTGCATCTCGGTGCTGAGTCCTGGGACTGTGATCACGGAGCACTATGGACCCACCAACATTCGCATCCGGTGCCACCTAGGTACGTGGAAGGGGCGGAGCCCCAGCATGCACATTCCCCGGAGCCTCACGTAGCCAGGCGCCTTTGCCTCCTGAGTGCTTTGGTCAAATACAGACAGCATTCAGCTGGATGCAGTGGCACACACCTGCCATCCAAACACTCAGGAGGCTGAGGCAGAAGGGTCGAGGCTTGAAGGGCTAGCCTGCACTCTATGTGTGCATTTGTATGCATGTGTGTGCTGAGGCCAGGGGTCAGCATTGAGTCTTGTTTCTCAGGAGCTGTCTACCTTGTTTTTACAGGCTCTCTCTGTGACCTAGGGCTCACTGGCTAGGTTAGGCTAGCTGGCCTCAAGCCCCGGGGGAGAGGGGGTGTCTGTCTCCCTGTCTCTGGCTCCCCAGCCCTGTGACTATAAGAGTGTGCCATAGGAGTCAGGCAGTGGTGGCACACACCTTTAATCCCAGCACTTGGGAGACAGAGCCAGGTGGATCTCTATGAGTTCGAGGCCAGCCTGGTCTACATAGTAAGTTCCAGGACAGGCACCAAAACTACACAGAGAAACCCTGTCTCAAAAAACCAAAAACAAAAAGAGTGTGCCACAGTACCTAGCTGGTTCACATGCTAGGTACTCATGTTGTACCATAAGCGGTTTACAAAACTTGAGCCATATCCCCGGCCTTAGAAAACCTTTCCTTGGTAGTGGCCCATAAACAACTGTGATGGCAGAATGTCAACCTCATTTCTTCTTATCCTCTCAAACTCTCATTCATTCTCTCACGGTGCTGGAGATGGAACCCAGGCGCTCAGGCATGCTCTCTGCCGCCAGGCCAAACACCCACTTAAATCTAGTATCTGGCGGGAAAAGCTCTGACTGGAAGAACTCTTGGAGGAGAGGGTGGTAACCTTGTCCTCCATCTCTCCTGTCCACTACATGAGCTGCTGGCCACGTGTGGCTGCTGAGGGCGTGGGCTGTGGTCAGTGGAACAGCTGACCAGAAGTTTTCATATAAGTTTGTGTATCCAGGTATGGCTGGCTGGTGGCTGCTGTGCTCTGTGGTGGCTGACACAGAACCCACCGGGGTTCTGACGATGACAGAGGTCCCCGATGGTGCCCGGGAGACTGTGAGAGATGCTTAAACATTCTGAGTCACCACGGATAAATGGTGCCCAGTATTCTGGTCACTTTATTCAAGGCCTAGGAATCTTGTGCGCTGTGTGTGTGGCGTGCAAATTGAATGTCAAGCTAAGCTGCCCTTATCTCTTATCTAGCCCAACTATGAGTTATCGGTGCTTCCTTGGGCCAGCTGCTTGTCTCCTCTGAGCTTCCATAGAAAGCGAGGGAGCAGCTCTCCCTTGGGGATCCAGTCAGATGAGGTGTGTCTCAGAGTGGTCACCAGAGCGAGGTGCAAAGTGAGGTGCATGGAGGCAGACTTCGAAACTATGTGGTACCTTCTTCCTGGTGAATGGGGACAGGAGGCTGGTGACAGACAGGCCTTGCTGGTGAACATGCCAGGGCAGAGCCTGCGGAGCTGGGTGGCAGCTGTAAGAGGCGGTGCTGGCTGCCTGTAGGGGCTGGGGGAAGCGGGGGATGCGTGTCCTGAGCAGGCTTGTGGTGGGGTTCGCTAATGTGCTTTGCAGGGAGCCTGTGCCAGTTGCTAGGCCCCCCCACCCCACCCCCTCTCGCCCCAGCAGCTCTGTTCCTTCCCTCTGCTCTCTGAGTGAGGATTCTGGGTAAGGTACGGTTTGGACTGAAGATGTCCGTGCTGAGAAGCAGAAGTACCATCGTCAGAGGGCTGCTGTGGGTGGGGTTTTGACCGGCGGGTGGGACAGGGTGGAAGCTTGAAGCTGGCGTCTGGATCCGTGAGCAGCTGTGGGGCTGGACAGAGTCCAAGCCTGTAGACCTCACGGCCTCCCTGCAGAGTGGACACACAGCACCAGTGCTGTGGAGAAGTTTGGGGACACAACTCACTAAGTGGCCATTTGGCATAGTGCCCGGCGGTCTCTCCGGAGTGTGGCAGTGGCTCTCATGACTACGCAATGCTCTGTGAGGCACGGCCTCTTCCCCAGGGAACAGTGACCCTCGGGGCACCGGAGGCCAGCAGTTCTGGACTCAGGTCCTCCCTCATCCCCCACTGTCAGGCCCTGGAAGCCAAGCTTCCTCTTTGAACCCTGGGGGAGGAGGGGTGCTCAACTCTTGCCTTCGGGGCTATTTGAGGAAAAGTAAGTAGCTTGTGCATTTGAAGTTCCTGGCAGGCAGAGTCCATCACTATTACCAGGTAGGCTTTGATCCACACAGTGGCTTTGGTTAATAAACCTCTGGCAAGAATCCACGAAGGGAGCTGGGCTGCAAACAGAGCGGGAAGGCTGAGGTAGGGCAGACCAGGTGGGAGCGGGTGGCTGACCCGGGGTCAGACTGGGCCAGGCTGGGGCTCGGAACTGTCATCCATGGGAGTGAGGTTTTGTCTTTTGAAAGGTCTTGCTTTGTGGGAGCTTTTGATTCACACGGTACTGGAATGAACCCAAGTCTCAGGCATGCTGGGCCAGTGCTGAACCCCTGAAGTGCGCCCTCAGCTACCGTGCTGTTCCAAAGCTTTGGAATGCAGAGTAGGGGAAGGCCTCAGAGATTGATGTCATGGGGATCCAGGGGTGTGGAGTAGGCAGACTGGGAGGAGGACACGTAGGTTTGGCTTCCTGTGTTAACCTCTGATATGGGGCGTGTACCAGGGAGGCTGTGTGTGTGTGTAATGTGCACACCTTGTGGCTGTGATGATTCCCTTCTCCGGCCAGCTAGTGACTTGTAGGAAGTAATGGGCCCTTGATTTCCCTGGGTACAGCAGGAAAACCTCTTTTGAAGAGGTCCTGCTGTCGGCTGGCTGTGCATGGATGAAGCTGGTTTGAACTCAGCATCCCTGGATTCCCATGGGTCCCAGGACTAGACATCAGGAATTCTTGAGGTCATGAGACCCTCAAGCTATTGACGTAAGCAAGAGTCCAGGACCCAGACCACTCACCATGGGCTGGGCCCTCCCCCATCAATCACTGATTAAGAAAATGTCTTACAGTCAGATCTTATGGAGGCATCTTCTCAACTGAGGCTCCCTCCTTTCAGATGACTCTAGTTTGTGTGCCAAGTGGACGTAAGACTCGCCAGGGCAGTGGGCGTGGCCCCCTCTTGCCATGACCTCATGTGGTAGAAAGGTCCGTTTTACAGTACAGATCCCATTCGTGACCTAGTCCCCAAAGACCCCTAACACCATCCTCTCAGGGTGGTCTGGTCTCTGAATTATGGGTCACAGACAGCCCACAGTGTGGACTCCAGGGGAGGGTGTGGAAGGCCTGAGGTTTTCGAGCGCTTCCTCAGAGCAGCCCAGCTCCACCTTCTAGCAGCCTTGAACCCTGGCCACCTTCACTCTCAATCCTGTGTTTCTCCCCAAGGTCTGAAGACTCCCAATGGCTGTGAGCTGGTGGTGGGGGGTGAGCCCCAGTGCTGGGCGGAAGGCCGCTGCCTGCTCTTCGACGACTCCTTCCTGCACACTGCATTCCACGAAGGTGGGCGCCGCCTCCCCCAGAGCTTGCCCACTGCTTGCATTATGGTTATCAGACTTCTTTAAAGAGAAGTTTTCCGGGTGCCAGACAAAACTGACCAGGAATTCCTAAGGCCCCCCCCCGCTTCACCCTCCCATGTAATCTCCCCACATGGGTAAGCTGGTATCACAGGTGACGAGCCAACTCCAACCAGCTATCGTGACCTAGGGGCTATCGTCACATTCAGGTTCACTCTCAGTGTCAGACACTCTGTGGGCTGGGACAGCAGAATGCAGACTGTGTCCACAGTGGCGGTCCTACTGTCCTGCCCGGTTTCTCCCGCCCCCCCTTTTATCCTTTGTCATCCACCTTCCTTGCAGGCATGGGAGAGACCTCACGAACATTCTCCATCTGGGAAACCGAGGTCTTCCCGTGCCCACAGGCCCTACAGCTCAGGCCACACTGAGTGTGCCAGGGCCAACCTGACCCCCCTTACGCTCCTCCTCCCCAGGTTCCGCTGAGGACGGCCCACGGGTGGTCTTCATGGTGGACCTCTGGCACCCCAACGTGGCAGCTGCCGAGCGGCAGGCCCTGGATTTCATCTTTGCTCCAGGACGATGAGTGAGGACGTTGCCTGGGCTGGAGCCAGGCTGAATGGGACCCAGGTGGACTGCAGGGACAGCTCAGTCCCTGCCCTGATCCACACTGGACGTTTGAGTGGCTTCCTGCCACAGTGGGAGCCCTCTTTCCTTTGGTTACTGGGAACTTCCTAGGTTTCTTTCCCCTTCCAGTTATTTGCTGGGACTTCTGGCCTACTAGTGTGTCCCTTTGGCTGTGACCAGAGACTCTGTGTCCCTCAAGTCTGTGACTTTGCTACCTGGTGTCTTCTTCCCCGTGTTCTGGAATAGAGTAACCAAATGGCCACTTGTCTGAATGTAATCACCTCAAACTCTGTAGCTGTCTCAAGAGAAAAAAAACAAAACAGCACAGACCGCAAGCCATCGGGGCCGACAGCTTGACTTCTGATGCTGGGGTTCGGAGGGCCCTTCACTGTCCTGTCCCAGAGCAGGAGCTGGCCTGCAGCCCACACACCTGGTCGGCTTCATTAGGGATTTGCCACACACCATCAGGGTGGTGCATAGGTTGGGGCCCGGGGAATCTGTTATTATTACTGTCACCCAAAGTCTATCAGAGTCCCGGTGGCTTGTGACCAGGGCCGTTGTTTTAACCACAGCTTCCTACAGAGCTGATGACCAGTGAGGGCTCCCAGGTCAGCACAGAACAGGGATACACTTAGCTCACTGCCTACCGAAGCCTACTGCCAAGCCAGGCCTGGCACATGCTGCTGTTGTGGTTGGGAGTCCACCGAGATGGGCAGGAATCATGCTGGGCTGAACCTCTGCCACCAACCATGTGACCAGAGTGTCCAAGAGTTTGTTGCCCAAGAGTTGGCATTTATTTATGTGTATTTAAATGTTCAAATGCTAGACTCAGAGACAGCAAAGAGTCAGCCCCATGTTGGTCAAAACAGTGACGCAAGCCCATGTGGGCCTGAGGACACCGAAGAGAGCTACAGATCCCTGGAGCTACAGACACACCACTGGCCTTTGGTCCCCAGAGAAAACACACAGTTCTCTTCCCAAAGTGAAGGCTAGCCAGAGGCCCAGCTAGCCACAGGTCCAGCTGATGTGAGAACGTAATCAGCCAGCCATTCTCAGGACACTTTGGGAGTAGTGGCCCATGGGCATTGTCCAGAGCAGGACACAATGGGCAATTTGCCTTATGTAATGCTGGTCCAGGTCCAGTGTTAGGTTCAAATGAAAACCTGACACCTCTAGAAGGTAATTTGATGAAGTCAGTCCACAGTGGAGGGAAACACACCTAGAACATTGCTGTGCTCAGAGTTGGGAAGGGAACTATCAGGCTCCGGAGCTTCTGCACTCTGGGTCTCAGCAGAGACCTTCAAAGTGCACGATTTCCACATATCCCAACTGCCCCCACCACACACCGAGGACATGGCTGGGGAACAGGAAGTAAATAAAGAGCTTGCTGACAAGTGATGTGGTCATGTAGCTTGTGAGAGAAGGCGGGGCCTGGGCAGCCAGAAGTGACGGGCTGGCGTGGTAGGGTGGCTCTTGGTTTCTGAATCGGCACCGATGACTGAGGCCACGGTCAACAGTGGGTGAGGCCAAATGGTCGTCCTAACAGAGAGTACTAGGGTGTGACTCGGGGTAGAGCGCTGGCCTAGCATGCATGAGGCCCTGGGTTCCATCTGCACTACGTATGCAATCGAGGGAGGGTGGGAACAGGAATCAACCAGTCTGTGAGGCATTGAGTTGGCTCGAATTGTAAAATGGACAATATTTGTATTGTAAGAATTTGTAATTCTTGCGTTTTTCTGGACTCAGGCTCAGCACCTGGAGTTCACTCCCCTGCCACTTCTGGAAAGCCAAGTCCCCTCTCCCAGTCTCAGTTGGTTTCCTGAAAGACAGGACCTGTCACAGAAATGAACAGGTGCTGGGCAGGCATGGGATCCCCCTGCATAGCAAAGCCACAGATGCCCGAGAGGCAGGGGCAGAGGAGGGCAGCCCGCGTCCCCTTCTAAGAGGGCACAGTGATGGCAGCCAGGTGCCTTGGGGGCAGCCTGAATGTAGGGTATTGGCACACATACCTGATGCCAGCCAACAGCCACTCGGAGCTGCTGCACCAGGAAAGGAAGAGCGAGGCTTTCCCAGGGCCAAGATGTTTTTCACCTTCTGCCACGTGCACCGCCAACTAAGCAATCACTGAGGCTATTTCTGTGTGTCGCTAGGACCGCTGGAGGTGAGAAAGGGGAGCCAGCCAGGGCCTGCTATGGAAGGAATCCCCACTTTCTGCTCTTTACAGCTCTGCATGCCTCTCCAGCCAAGACCACACCAGTTACTTGAGCAGCTCAAGGTCGCCACCAGGTCCTTAGACCCTCACCATTCCTGTGCATCACCTCTCCTGGGCTGTGCGGGTTCTTTGGTGACAACTGGGTGCTTGGTTGCATGCAGCCGAGGCAGGTCTTTGGTGCCCCCCACCCCCACCCCACAGCAGCTGCCTTCTCTGTTCTGGGGTGGAATGCAGACCCATCTATAGTTCAGACCTCACTGCTGTTGGGGTTTGAAGAGCCGGGGTTGAGGGTCGCTGCTCTGCGTAGCAAGGAGAGTCAGCAGTGGGTGGGTCTGAACCGTGTTCTGTGTGACGCTGGGCAGGCCACCTGACTCTGGTCCCTGCAACAGCCAGTTTGCAATGATTGACAACAGAATTCTGGGCACTGAGTTTTGTTTGTTTGTGTGTTTGCTTCGCTGGGATGGATCCAGGGTCTTGAACAATACAAACACCCTACCACTGAGTCCCTCACTAAACTGTAGCACCCCACAATCAGTCCGTGAGTTTCGGGTCTGGCAAATCTGAACTTGAAGGTTAGACCCCTGACCCAGGCCTGACCAACCAGCCTTCTGAAATCCTATCCTGTTGGTTCAGGTTTGGGCACATGATGCAAGTTCTTACGCCCCCGGGACCATGAAAGAGAAAGAGACAGCTAAGAAAGCCCATGAACCACTAGCCGGCCCCACCTGTGGAGTCCATCTGCATCCCGAGGCAGCTCTGCCTGGAGCCAAACCTGCCTGCCCGTTGAGTGTTCGGTTCCATGAGCAAAGAAGCTGCTCTGATTCCTGAGCCCAGTTTGAGCTGTGCTCTCTGTCCTGTGCCACCAAGAAGTCCCAACCCACTCAGTCTCGCCCACGGGGCGGGTCTCTTGCTTGCATTGTTAGCTTAGCCTGACTTTTCGATCAGGCAGTGATGTGGGGTGGGAGGGCCTGTGCAGGGACACACATGCACGTTGATGCCGAGAGGCGAGGGTCCGACGCTTTTCCAAGGATCCCCCAAGTGCAGGCACCACTGCCAGCAGCCTTCCCCGACATTTACCTCCCCAGCCGACGGCTGCTAACCAGCTGTGAACACGGGAACAGGACAGAATGAGGCCACGCACGCACGCACGTTAGAGCTGCCGACAGATGGCCGCGGACACGCTCAAGCAGATTGCAGGGCTCCGTGGCAGGAGGTGCACTGGACTGATCACTTCCTGCCACCTTCCCAGGTGACTTCTGGTCACCTCCCTTCTGCCTTCCTCCCTGACCCCACCTCCCGCGTGAGCCAACCCCAAGTTCATGGTGAGAGTAAGTGTTCAGGGGGTTCGGGCTGGCTCGCTGCACTGCTGGGGAGGGAACCCGGAGCTGCTGCACACTGAGGGCAGACTGCCGCTGAGATAGACCCCACTGATAAGATCCTGGGCAGTCACTCTGCCCTCAGCCATCTCCTGTCTACTAGTGGATTCTAGGCAGGTGCTCTGCCACTGAGCCACGCCCCTAGCACCTCACTGGGGGATTCTAGAGAGATGTTCTACCATGAGCCACGAGCCCAGCCCCTCACTGGGGGATTCTAGGCAGGTGCTCTGCCACTGAGCCACACCACCAGAGGGCAAACACATTAAAAAATAATAAGGGATGGAGCTCAGTGGTAGAAGCTAGCGTGTGTGAGGCCCCAGGTTCCACGGCAGCAGCCGTGCTGGGGGCACCCACCCTTTGTCATTGCCTCTCAGCAAAGATTGCATAGTTTCCCGTGATTTACACTGTAGTCACCCAGAGGCAGCTTGGGGTGTGGGGACAGCTACAGCACAGGGACTCTAGTGTCCAGATCTGGGTGTCCTGCCGGAACCCGTGCACTGCCGATCTCCTAAGGTGTGGACATGCCTTGGTGCTGAGGCCCAAAACAGCTGATGTCCTGGATCCTCCCAGAATGCCTTTTCCTGAGGCCCTGAGAGGACTAGCATCCTGAAGACAAAGACACTGAGCAAGCTGAGTGGGGTGGAGGTGGAGGGACACGGGACACGGGACACGGGACACAGCAGCCGCTCACTGTCCCTGGTAATAGTGCTGTAATGGGAGCCCGGACGCTGAAGCTGGCATCAGCTTGGCAGCTGGGGAGGGAGGTGAATGTGGTGCCACCAGCAGCCTCCACAGGCCTCCGGCCAGCGCCCCGAGCCATTGCTGTGGCATGCCGGGCCTGGCTGTAGGGAGGTAGGACAGAGAGGGGCCGCCCTGGGCTCCTGCCAGGGTTCACAGACACCCGGGAAGAACACAAGGCAGTTGTCCCCTCGCAGAGAGGCCTGTGGGCAGCCCCCTTGCCACTGTCCTCGCAGAAGCCAGCAGTTGGGGGCAGGGAGCAGGTGTGTGTACTGGGCGGGAGGTGGATGCAGGCTGAGCACCCCAGCACTCCCCTGCACTGCTGTTTACATCTCCAGATGGTGGGTACCTGTCACCCATCAAGTAGACTCGCTCCCTTGTCTACTGCCAGGTCCACCTTGTCCACCTTCTGGGCTACAGGCTGCACGCCCTCCCCAGGTCCATCCACTTACTGTCCACCTTCTGGGCTACAGGCTGCATACCCTCCCCAAGTCTGTCCACCTACTGTCTACCCTCCCTGGGCTACAGGCTGCATGCCCTCCCCAGGTCCATCCACCTACTGTCTACCCTCCCTGGGCTACAGGCTGCATACCCTCCCCAAGTCCATCCACCTACTGTCCACCCTCCCTGGGCTACGGGTTGCACGCCCTTCCCAGGGACAGCCACAGCCTTCTAGAAGCCCTCCCCACCACCACCACCCTCCCTGCTTCCTACCCGCTTGGGAGTGGTGACCTTCCAGCCAAGGACAGGCATGCTGTCATGCTCAGAGGCTCCTGTGAGGAGCCGGCACTTCAGCAACCTCACCAGGCCCGCCCCTCCCACAAGTCACCTAGCCCCACGGCACACTCAGGGGTCCCGTTTGCAGACGCACGGATGTAGTAGAATCCTGCAGTGGCTGTAACAAATGACTGCAAACTTGCAGGCTTACGTGTCCAGAATTCCCCTTCACAGCTCTGGAGGGCAGGAGTCCATCCAGGCCCCTTCACAGCTCTCAAACAGGTCCACTCGCTGCTTCTTGGCACCCAGTGACCACTGGCTTCTCCCTCAGCCTCCCTGTTCACACAGCCCCTCTCCCGGTGACTCATCTCCCTCAGCCTTGCTCAGAAGCACCAAGGATGGCACTCAGGGCCTTGCCTGGACACCACGAGGCTACACAGGACTGTTACCACGTGTAACAGTCACAGAGTCAGGGATGGGGACACATACGGGCCAGGAGCATGCCTCAGAGTGGGGACACTAATGAGGTGGGAAGAGTGACTGAGCCACCTGGAAGGGACCACCCGAGTGGGCAGCTCCGACACAGCACCGGGACTCTGCCTACCACGACGGTGTCACTCGGAAGTGATGAGAATGGACGTACTTCAGTGTACATCCGGGTCTTCCCCCAGTTGGAATGATGGCCAGGTGAATCTCTCCTGGGAACGTGGGCCCCACAGTTCACAGTGGGGCAGGGCAGGGAGTGACCCTAGCAAGGCTTGATGTCCTCTTTCCTCCCGTGGTTTCTGCTGTGTGGAGTCTTTTGTCCAGACCCACAGTGACACTCCAGGTGTCGACTATGAAGCTGCGGATAGAGCTCTCTGGCAGACACTCCCCCGAAGCTGCCATGGAGGGCAAGGTGCCCATCCAGTACAATGGGGGCCTGCCACGGACTCTTCTGTGGGGACAAACCACTTTAGGGGTGATTTGGAGGGTGTGGGCGTGGGGCTCTGCACAAGCTGTCCTGAGAGGTCGGGCACCAAGGACACTGGAGCAGGATGCTGGGGGTGGATACTCTTTCCCAGCATCCTCCAGGCCAGTCGCCAGCTGAAGAGGCTGCAGCAGTGGACCACACCTCCCTGGCCTCTGTGGAACCTCTCCATGTCAGAAGCAGACAGAAGGCACCGAAGGCCCTGGGACAGCTCAGTGTAAGTCCAGCAGCCCTGGCTGGCTTTGGAGAAGGAGAGAGACAATGCCCGGAGTGTTTCAGGACCCGGATTCTTGAGTTAGCCCTGGGATGAGATACAAGGGGGTCTGCAGATCTGAGGGAAGTAACAGGAAGGCTCTTTCTGTCAGAAGTGACAGTTTACAGATAAAAAACACGAAATCGATGGCAAGCAGCTCCCTGCTTCAGGCAGCAGGGGCCCACTGGGCTGAAACCAGGAATGGGGAGGAACCTTTGCCCCTCCCCCTCTGTGGGGCATTTTCCCACCAACCCCACAGCTTCCCAGAGTTTTCTTGAGTGTGAGCAGCAGAAAATATTAGATATAAGGATTTATTGCGGAGATAAACAGATAGAAAATAAAGGATAGCCTCAAGAGGGCCTGGAACCTATTCCAACAAGCCCCAACTGTCTCTGCCTCAGGGTTTTTATAGAGACGCCCAGGGGGTGGAGCAAATGACCTCCTCCCCCAGCACAGCCAAGTGCAGACCATCTCAGACACCTGCACTCAGGCCTGTGGTCCTAAAATCATCCTCTATGTGGATCTGCTGGGTAAAGCCACGAGGAACCTGAGAACGGCCCCCCACACCCCTCCCCTGCCACTGCCTGTCCACATCCCAGTGAGGCATCCTGGGACCAGGGAATGCCTCTTACCTGAGATCCCAACCATCCATCAGCCCCAAGAACGAGCAGAGTCATGGACTTCCCTCACATCCTGAGAGGCTACACAAAAGGGACAGGTGAGGCTGAGGCAGGAGGGAGTTGGGTCTCTGGGCACTGTGTGTGGAAGCCTCCCCACGCATGGGAGATGTGACTTTGCGTGTACTCCTGGGAAGAGCCTATGAATGCATACCCTCACTTCACACCTCAGTTTCGCCGGCAGGGTCATATGGAGCCTGACAGGGACTGGCAGATCCACTCCCAACAAGGTTCACAGGCTGCTGGCTGAGGCTACAGTTTCTCATTGGGGCTTTACCATTGGGCTACCTGTGTGTCCTCAAGACATGTAGCCCACACCCCCCAAATAAGTGTGTGTGTTTACCAGTGGTTGAGGCCAGAGCCTCATGCCAGGAAGCACCTTACCTGAGCTAAACCCTCAGTCCTTTCTCATTTCCAGGTACGGACTCAGTAAGAACCATGGCTGGCGTTAGCCACACAGTAGTGTGGGCAGCCCTGAATGTGGGGTCTTCCTGCCTCGCCTCAGAGCTGGGATTACAGGTGTGGACTGCTGCATGGCTCAGAGGGTAAGAGCAAGCTTACTGCCCGAGCATGTGGACCCGAGTTCAGATCCCTAGCA
This sequence comes from Peromyscus aztecus, assembly GCA_902168405.1. Classification (NCBI taxonomy): domain Eukaryota; kingdom Metazoa; phylum Chordata; class Mammalia; order Rodentia; family Cricetidae; genus Peromyscus; species Peromyscus aztecus. The sequence continues at coordinate 24,659 of CABHPQ010155943.1, read as the reverse complement.
CTCACATAAAGAGCTGAGTGTGGCTATGTGTGTGCCTGCAGCCCCGGCACTGAGGGGCAAGGCAGTTTAGCTCATTCTGGCAAGAGACCCTGTATCAAATAAGGTGGGGGATGACAGGATACCCCATGTCCTCTGTCTTCCTCCACACACATGTAACACACAACATACCACCCCCAACATACACACAAAACTAACCACTTGATATGCTCAAGACAGAACATGTTCCTGATTTATAGGAAAACTCCTGGAGATATTTTAAAGGACCCTGCATTCAGGGCCTCCCACTCAATGGTGCTCACGCCACCTTTGGTTACAACTGCACTTTGGGGGAAGCTTAACGGGGAGGTGCATGGCTTTCCACAGCGCTGGTTCTGAGAACGAGTGTGTTTGAGTGCAAAGCACTGCTGGGTTTAGAGCAGCCCTGCCAAGGTGTTGGGGGAGGTTATGGTCTGTAGACAGCGCCATGTCACACAAGGACTGAGGGAGCTCAGTGGCATTCCTTGAAATAGCTTTCTGGAAGAGTCCTCAAACACAGGTAGTTAGCAAGGCCACAGAAGGAAGATGGGATGCCTCCAGGCCCCTGAGTCCCAAGTTCTGACATGCCACAGGCTGTCTTCTCATAGAGGTTAGGGCCAGGACTTAGAAGGTCTTGAGCACCGGTTGGCAGGAGGGACAGGGTGCTGTGCGGAGCGCCCCTTGGCTGTAAAACAAACTGTAAATTCACCAGAGGTTTCTTGAGAGCTGGCAACACACCTGGAATGAATTTCTTTTCAGAACTGTTCAGGAGCAGAGATCACTATGCTGTGTCTGGCTGAAAGCCAGACCCTCCTGGCAGGGAGGTCAGTCTCTGGCCAGCCAGTAGCTGGAGGGGCTTCAGGGAGAGGCTGCAGGTCACTGTGCCTTATGGCCCTGCAGACAGGCACACTGGTGTGTCCAGTCCATGGGAAAAACACACAGCCAGCTCTGCAGACCCATGGGTTCTACACCTGTGAGCCCAGGGACACATGGGAAATGAAATCACACGTTGTCACCATGCAGACTCAACAAGGCGGGACAGAAATCCCTCCCAGCAGGCCTGGGAGGCTGGTGCTGTCAATCACCTGAGATGAGTTCAGTCTACAGGCCGGTGTATGTGGGTTCTGTGCAGACACTCTGTGCTCTAACAGAAGCGACTCAGAGTCCTCAGTGTGGAACAGATGCATGGAGGGAACTACACGTACACACTCAGGTAAAGCACGCACACTGACCTTCATTCTGTCACGGAAATGCTAGTCGATCACAAAGAACTCAGTTTGGTCATTTTATTTTTGAGCCCTTTGGGAATGTTTCATAAACTTGAAACGGCATCTCAAGGTTGCAGAGCACCATTGGTACCTTGAGTAAACTGTCAGCTGAGGTTCCTTGAGGCTGCAGCCTGCTCTGCACCTTATACAGTCAAGTCACTTACACACGCAGAACCCGAGCCCTCTCGATCTCATGCAGCTGCCACTCAAGAGCAAGGTCCTGCCCAACCTTAGCACTGGGGACACTGTCTGGAGGGGCTGCTGCAGGGCCCAGGTGACACACAGGCTGTGCACAGCTCACAGCAGGTTTACCCCGTGCTTCAGCAGCTTCCGCTTGGCTTTGCCTGCGAGGTTGAAGGCACAGTCCTGAGGGTTCGGGAAGCCCGAGCTGCGGGCAGTGGGCGCCAGCTGCTGGAAGTAGGTCTCCTGGGCAGGGTTGCAGCAGGCGTACACAGCTGTAGAGGCGTTCCTATTGAGGAGGAAAGAGGACAGCTCAGATGTGCCAGTGTGGGCCCTGGCTGGCCGCCCCAGTACCCCAATGCCTGCCGTGGCTCAGAAAATCCCTTTGAGCTGCAGGCCTGGGTAACAACGGCCTTGTCTTGTCTTTTCAGCTCACTGGGGGCTGGGATGATGCATGGTGGACCTGAGGTGGCTCCAGCCAGGGTCTGAAGTCACTGAAGAAATGGCCCCTGAGGCTGCTGTCAGTTCAACAGCAGCAGAGCAAAAGCCCTGCTCATGTCCCTCGCTCACAATGGCAGGAGGGACTGTTCCACCCACCGGCCAAGGAGCCCGGGCTTAGGAGGGTGTGATGCTGCTGTACTCTGATGACTGACCGTAAGGTGACAGAGGAGGAAACCTGGACCCACAGGCTGACAGAGGGACAGAGAGTGGCAGATGAGGGCCTGCGATGGGTATTCAAGAAGGTGGGTGTGGGGTAACCATGGAAACTGCAGCTGCATCTTGGTAGCTAAGCTCCTGACAGCACTCTGCGCCTCTGTTCCACATCCTTGAAGCCACGCCCCTCAGAGAGACAGCAGGGCACTGTCCCCCACCACACGTGCACCCTCCCCGCCAGCATTCTTTGCATTGTGGATTTAATCCCCCATCCCCATGCTCTTTCCCCAAACCTGGGAAAAATCACTAACGGGGAAATTTGGGAAGAAAAAGGGTTACTTTACCACATGAATATGCCACCAGTCCCATAAATATTCATAAGAACTCCTTAAAACTCCACCATGCAGGGCCAGAGGGATGCTTGACAGCCTTAGTTCCATCCTGGAACCCACAGGGTGGAAGGAGAGGACCAAGCCCTGCAAGTTGTCCTCCGACCCCACATGCACACTGTGGTGCACGTGCAAACATGCACACTGCGGTGCACGTGCAAACATATGCACACATACAGACATGCACACACATATGCGCACATCACACACACACACTTTAAAAAAAACCACCACCAGTATCCACTGTGATGCTCCCCCACTTTGAGGACAGCTACCCCAACTCCTCCACTTATGCTATGTAAGCTTCGGCTTAACCCATCTCTCAGGGGAATCTTCCCATCCAGGTGCAGGACCAAAGACTCTGACTTGTTAATGGACCCACCCGGTCAACTCTGGCCCCCACATTCTTCCTGTCTTGAGGCCTTAGCCTAACAAGTCTCAGTTTCCCTGATTCTAGCATGCAAGTTGAGTCAGGGCTAAGGCTCCTTCCCTCAGCTGTCTCCTGCTGGATGGGGAAGAGGAACCTCCAGGCCTTGGGCACCTGCAGGACCTGGCTGGCACAGGGGTCTTCAGCTCCTGTGAGTCATTCCTCTCAAAGCTCAAAAGGAGTGTGGCCTGGTGAGAAAACATTTGTGTGGCAATGCCAGCCCTCCTTCTGGCAAGCAGGGAACTCTTGGCTTTATTTCAGAGCCCATGGGAGTCTGGGTGCACTCCTTAGCCTGTGCCAAGGAACTGTGCCCCCATCACTGTGGTGAGAACCCACCCAGCATGCCTTGGGCTCTCCTCCACCCTGAACCCTCTCAGCTCAGGGAAGGTGAAGCACAGAGGCCACCAGCAGCTGGTGGGGCAGATGTCGACACTCGCCTGCCACCACCTCCCACTCAACAGCCACACACCCAGCACACCCAGGTCCCAGAGCGGCGGCTGCAGATGTAAGTCACACTTCGGCTGCCAGCTAGAGAGGACAGACTGTGCTATCAGCAACAGATGACACCAGGGCAGACAGTGGCATCGGTGTGGCAAGTGACAGGACAGGGGAGTTTCATCACCGAGGCTCTGAGTGCTCCCAGAGTCCATGGTCTTCACCCAACCAGTGGGAGCTATGGGGAGCGAGCACGCCCCTCAGTCATGGAGGTCTGCAGTCAAACCCTGGCCCTCGGCTTCGTGAGACTGTGACCTGGGACATCACTGTTCCCACATATGCTCACGTTTCTCACTATGAAAGGAAAGTGTGCTGCCACAGCCAGTCCAAGAGCCGACAGGCTGATGGAGGGGCCAGGGGAGGCTCTCCCTCCTGCCCTCTACCATGTCTAGCTTTCCAAAACTAGCTTCAGAAAGCATAGAAAGAACACGGCTTGTTTAAACATCTAGTTTCAGGAATAGTTCACAGACTGCACAGACACCTGAAGAGGAGGTAGTGTGACAGTGGGGAAGGAAATGGAACCCTGTGTCATCTGTATCAGCCAGAGAACGAAAACGACAGAAGTGCCCTGCAGCACCACCACAAACGGAGACACAGGCTGGCTCTGGTGTGGATGGGCATCAGAGGAATGTCTGACTCGGGTTTCTGCAGTGAGCACTTTGTTTCTAATTAGAAGCCTGTAGTGCTGTCCGGCCCGCCCTGAGGAGCGGTGCAGCCCGGTGCTCTGTGACAGCGCGGACCTAGGGTTATACCACTGTTGGAACCTGCATATTTAGAGCAGGGAAGACTCGGGAAAACCCGACCTGTGCATGCATGGGAGGGAGGTCTCCAAAGGGACCACCCACACTCACCACTTGGTGACGAGGACTGGCAAAGCTGCTGTGAGGGGGGCTCAGAGGCTCACCTGATGGTCATCTCGTACAGCATCGGCAGCTGGATGAAGTCGGAGTGCATGAGGTTGACGGCCTGCAGAAAGCGGCGGTCCTGGGGAGCAGCCACTAGCGGCAGGTTGGCTTGCAGAAGGAGACAGAGGTGGTGAGCAGCAGCCCTCCCCCACTCCTTGGGCCCAGTCCTGGACATGGGGGCAGCGAGGCTGAAGCCTGAGTGTAGGCGAGAGACCTGGGGGCAAACAGCCCCCGTGCTGGCCCTGCTGCTGCCTCTGGGAGAGAGCACAGCCAGCCCGCTGCAAGCCTCAGCAACTCCCGCCCTGGGGCTGACCTTACCACAGATGCTTAAACTCCCAAGTTCCCACTGGGGAAAGAGCAAGCATGAAAAGGAGCAAATGAGTGTTGGCCAGTGAGCTCAGTGGCTATGCCCTAGCTGTGGCCAGAGGGCTGTGCCCTGCTGCATTGCCATGACTGGGGCTGGGTTCTTCCCCCCAACTCCTATAGAGCTGAGTTTCCTGTACCTGTCCCTTACCTGTGAGCACGCTCTGGATTCGGTCATAATGCACAAAGTTGTATGTGCTGCTTGTGAGACTAGCCTCGTCTCTCGGTAGTGTCTCCTTCAGGTGGACTTCCAGCCCATTCAGGGATGCCAGGCTGCTGTGGTACTGCAGAGGGGCCAGGAGTGGGTCACAGGCTGGCAGACTCGGTTAAGAAGCAAGCACCTAGACAATGCCTCTGTGGTCACTAGACTCAGCAGAAACAGCCAGTGCCTCCGCCTGAAGCATCAAGTTCCACTCACACGCTCCTTTTGCTTGTTTGAGACAGGGCTTCCCTATGCAGCCCTAACTGGCCTGGAACTCACTATGGAGACCAGGCTGGCCTCGAACCTGTGGAAAGCCTCCCGCATCTGCCTCCTGGATGCTTGGATTTTAAGTGTGTACCACCCCCAACCCCTTATGTTCATATATACATATATTTTTCTTTTTGTGTGTGTGTATCTGTGTGTGCTGTGTTAAGTGAGTGTGTGTGCAGCTCACAAGAGGTGTCACATCCCTTGAGCAGGTATACAGGCAATGGTGAGCTGTCCAAGGTGGGTGCTAGCCCTGAACTCAGGTCCCCTGAACAAGAACCAACTCTTAACTGCTAAGTCATCTCTCCAGCCCCATGGTCTAATATTTGTAAATGAAGGGTCCTACTGTGTGATGATAAAATGAGCAGCCTCTAAGTTAAGAAGCGTGAGGCATGGTAGCACTAACCCAGAGCCCAGCACTCAGGAGGCTGACATGGGAGGGTCACAAATTTAAGGCCACATGGGTAGAACAAAGGAAGAAAAGAAAAAGGAAGAAGAAAAGGGGGAAAAGAAAAGAAAAATTACCCACAATGTCACCACCCAGTGGAGGCTGCCTAGGTGTGGCTTCCCAGAAGCCCTAGGGAACTATCCATCTTGTTTTATTTAAATATTTACTTATTTTTAATTTATCTGCCTTATGTGTGCAGAGGCCAGAGGAAGGCATCAGATCCCCTGGAGCTGGAGTTCCAGGTAGTTGTGAGCTGCTTGATATGGGCGCTAGGATCTGAACTCTGGTCCTCTGGAATATCCTCTGAAGAGCAGCGAGTGCTCTTCACCTCTGAGCCATCTCTCCAGCTCCGGGACTGTCGGCTTTAACAATACGGGCGGCCTACTGTGCTCCCAGTGTTTCCCACACGGCCTGGATCAAGTTCATCAGGAGTTAATCTTTCCCGTGAAGAAAGTGCAGTTCTACAAGGACAGAGGAATGCTGTCCAGTGGCCTGTGCTCAGTGGCTCTGAGAGGCTGGAGGAATGAGTCCACACACTGTCCTCGCAGGTACACAGTGTGGGAACAGATCCCACGAATGAGTCAATGGATACACAGTCAGTGCCCGGGACGCCAACCCTGGCCTCCCAGTGTGCAGCTGAGGAAAGCAGGTGTGTGCAGAGCCACCTCTGCCCCGATGGTCGGCACACTCACCAGGACAGGGTTAGCAGACACAACAGGCCCAGGCTACAAAGTTGTGTGTGAC
>CABHPQ010155943.1:0-18202 GCA_902168405.1 Peromyscus aztecus | reverse complement strand
GGGGGGACACAAGGACACCCAGGGGAGCTGCACTACACCTTCTGGATCTTAGGGACCTGGTAACAGCCACCCCTCAAGCTGCTAACAAGAGCTAGGGAAACCTGGACCAGAGAGTGGGCCAACTAAACCCTGTTCTCTCTAAATGTATTAGGCTCTACTTCCAAAGTTTTCTGCCGAGCTTGTAGTCAAGATAGAGTTGCTTAGCCATAAATGCTCACAAGATATGTGATACAATATGGAGGAGACTTCTCTGATGACTAAGTGCTGTCACAGGTGCAGGGGCCTGGGTAAATCCAAGTGACCTGCTTCTGTACAGCCTAGCAACTGAGGACAGTTTTGTACATTACAGCATTTGTCTGTATTTGTACAGTATTGTGAGACGTCTACAGGTGGTCACGGAAGGTCACAACCACACCACTCATACACTGCCTCGCTTTGAACCACACAAGGCTATGGAGTTTGCAAAGCTGAAAACATCTGCCTTCTGAGTCCCTCAATAAAAAGCTCTCTGACTGGTTATGCAGCATGATCTCAGAATGGCCCAAGGAGACACAGGGCTCTGGCTTCAGTCTACACCACAGCCGAGGGCAGGCGATGGAGCACTGTGGGCTGGGGGAGCAGTGTGTGTAGCCCACATGGCTGAGATGGGAAGCTTTTCCATTGGGTATCTCACCAAGTGCTCCCACCCTGACTTTAAGCAGGCCTTGCCACCAACCCAACCCAACCCAACCCTGATGCCCCTGTGCATGGCCTAATGCAGCAGTAATTCATAGGCTCCCTGCAACTGAAGGCCCATGGGAATATGGTAGGTGCAGAGCTGAAAACCAGGCTCTGGAACACTAAGCTGCCACCTGCTGGGGGCCTCCTGCACTTCCCTTTGACAGCACAGCTCTCTGGCTCAGAAGCCTCATCCCCCACTGCCCCGCCTGCCTCCGTGTGGACAGAGCCTCTCCAGTGGGCTGTGCTGGCTAGCCTGTGGGACCACGCTGCAGAGACTCTGCCTTCCAGGAAGCAGCAGGAAAGCTGCAGAGAGACCAGGTGGAGCATTTTCTACTCAAGTCTACTCTATTTAAGACAGAGACGGTAACAAACCTCTCCTATCCAGCAGACTGGGGTCTGTCTGGCTCAAGTTCACTCTCTTATATCAGCTCAAAGTCAGCAACTCCCCGGTACAGACAGCACCACCAGCGTTTGTCTCCCTCACCCTGCACCCCACTTCCTGGGCCTAGCAGCACCTAGCAGCACTCTGCGGGCAAGCTGGAGGCGGCGGTCATAACAAATGTCTCCACACAGCAGAGGCTGCAGAGGGCAGGGCACTCTGCTCATCTTCCAACCTATCAGCAAGAGCAGAGCAGCCTGGGGACAGAGAAGTGAGGAGTGAGCAGTGAGAATCACCGGGAACTCGGAGCCTGATGCTTGCACGAGGCCTCCACCTCACGAGGCTCTTTTCCTCCCAGGACAGGAGCTGCACTGTCTGCCTTCCAGAACTACCCTCTGCTTGGCTAACACAGCAAGCCAGCTTAGCATACAATCATGCAGACCACCAAGGCAGCCTGGGCTGGGTCTCTTCAGAGGGGTCAGGGGCTGCATTCAAACACCAGGGCCTTCTAAGCAAACACTCCTGAGGCTCCGCACAGTAAGAACTAGGGGGAGCCAAGGCACAGAGCTGCCCTGCATGAAGCCGCAGTCAGGACCCTTCGCTGGCCTAAAGCAGCCACCCACAGCTCTGCTAAATGAGGACACAGGCAACAAGCCTCAAATCTGGGCTGTGGGCAGGGTCTGTGGAAGGAGACAGAAAAGTCAGGTAGCTTACAGAGAAGCTGCCCAGCAGCCTGTCCTGTCCAAGGTGACTGGCTCCTCAGTGGAGGGCCGCAAGGCATGCATGTCAATGAGACGGCCTCAGAATAATGTGGATTTAAGAAGAAAAACAAGTCAAACCCCAGAACACCATTTGCCCTGCAGCAACTGTTCTTCCTGCCAACCACAGCAATGTTGTTACCATAGCAACTCTCTTGCCAGCGTGGGCCTGGACCCTAGAGCTCGGTTCACTGCTTCAGGAAGGGATGGCTATTCAAAAAGAGCCCTCCACTGCCAGTTTGGATCTCAAGCGTACTTTGGGAAGGAGCACCAAGTCACCACGTGAGGCTGGCCTAGGAAGAAAATGCAGGGTTCCTGGGACCCCCAACCCCAGCCAGGCTGTGATGTGCTGCAGAAGACAGATGCCGGTGACAGTGCCATGCTGCCTCAGCTAGGAGCTGAGCCAGAGGCCGGGCAGCTCAGCCTGCCTGCATGACCTCACTACCTCAGGGTGGGAGGCTGAACACCACTGCGGGCCACTGGAAAGGAAACAAGGCACTGAGGAGGGAGCTGTGTGCAAGACACTCTGCTCAGCTCTTCCCTCCCCAACACCTGTGCTCCCAGACTCCGGGGAGCAGAAAAGGAGTGCTCCCAGAGAAGCAGAAAAGGAAGAGCCTAAAATCTGTCTGCTGGTGCTATGATGCACGTGCGGCTCACTCTTACACACCCCCAAAACCTCACAGAAGTGGGCACTACCCTCAGCCTCACTACACAAACTGGGGGGGTTCTTTCCAGGGGGCTGGCTGATGCATGCTCCTAGGAGGAAGAAGAGGGTACAGGGGAGCCGGGGACACTCACCACCTCCTCGATGGCTGCCATGTCTCTGAGAAGAGGCTCCTCAGCCAGCAGGGATAGGACCAGGCCATTCACACTGTGAATGTATAGGTTCATAGGCCAGAGCCCTGCATGGGGCCCAGCTGGGGACGGCCTGAGGTCACTTCTGTCTGCAGAGGTGCTGGGGCCCTGAGAGCCAGTGCACGCTGGGCCTCCATGGCTCTCACGGCTCCCACCCCCACACTGCTCCACACTGGGGTCTGCACCCACAGAATCCTGAGGAGGAAGCACCACAGGCCTACTGCTTCTTCTGGGGAGAGGGTCTGTGCCAGGAACTTGGGTTTGGCCATTGGTGATGGGATGGTCTGCAAGCCACTCCAGCCCTCCGCTCTCGGGGGGCCTCTCGAGAGGGGAAGGGTCCAGGCAGCTGCACAGTGCTGTGTCTTTAGGCAGAGTGGGGGCCTGGTGGCTGGTGATGACAGCTGCTGGGTCACCTAGGGCAGGCACGGGTCGGGAGGCTTCCTGAGCCTCAGAGATGTGGATTTCAGATAAGTCCAGTGCCTCTTGGGAAAAACCCAGCTCCTGCTGCAGCCCGCTGCTGATGCCAGAACCCTGGCCAGAGACAGTGGTGCGCAGTCCTGCAGCTGCAGCCTGCTCCTGCTCCTGCCCAAGCAAGTGTCCATCTGCCCCCCTGCCATTCAGCCATGCTCCATCATGAGGTGTGGGCTCCAGAATGGCGGCTGATGTCCAGGCCACAGATGCCACACACCTAGTGGCATCTTCTGTCTGGGGAGGGGTGCTTCGATCCCAGAGAGGGTACTGAGATGAACTTTCCTGGAGTCTGGCAAACAAAAGAGATGTCACATCAGTGGAGTGTAGGACCAAGGCTTCCGTGGGGACATTGGGACTCTGATCCCCTGAAAGGCACAGGCATCAGTGACAAGTAGCCATAGAGCTCGAGACGCCACCGTGGTCAAACCCAAAGTAAAGAAAGGCAGTGACTGGTGAGGGCTTGTCACAGTGAGCTCACAATCACTGACTAGAGGTGTCCACGTCACCTACAACTAAAGGGTCTCCTCAGAGTGGCTCCACACCGGGTGTCACCCTGAGTCTGCGGCATCCCCTGATGCTAGGACACCTGGGATCAGTGGGGGATGCAAGTGGGGAGCACACGCACCATAAGGGGAGCACCCCACCTACCCAGTCTCCTGCTCCACTCTGAACTCGTGGAGGCTAGTGATTTCCTCCTCACTTAGAAAAACCGGGGTGATCTGCACGTTAGGCGGCAATGCTGTTCCTGTAGATAAAAACAACATGGGCAGGGCTCCCCGGGATGAGGTGGGCCCTTGGCACCCACTCGCCTCACACCACACCTGGCTCAGACAGTAGCATGGGGGTGGCTCCCTCAGCCCAAAGCCCCAGAGCTGCAGACTAGATGCTGTGAGCAGCAAGGCAAGAAGAGTGTGGCAACTTCACTGCAGTGTGGAGAAGGGAGACATCAGACAAGATGTTGGAAGAAACGGCTTTCAGCCGGCCAAGGACTCAGCAAATTCCAGCTTTAGAATGAGGCAGAGCCTCCGGGGGAAGCCACTTCATCCTGAAGGAGTTAGCAGCCACCAGTTTTCTTCCTCTCTCCATCACCACACCCCAGACACGTCCAAACCACGTCACAGAATGAGGTCAAAGGAGGGCATGCCCCAAACCATGACCTTGGAGATCGGGGTGCCAAAGGGTCACTGTCCTTATAGCTGTACTAGACCCGTCTGTCTGCTCTCTGAGCAGAGGAAATCCACACGGGGGTTCATCCCTGCATGAAGGCAGATACTGCTGTCCCACACCACATACCTGCGTCCTGCGGGGCAGCCCCTGCTCCAGGAAGTCCCTGAAACAAACATACACACAGGCTGGCACCAGGCACCACGTTCTCCTCTTGACAACCATTAGGAATTCATGGCACCATCTGCTCACAGGACTCAGCCAAGCCCAGGGAGCCGGTGTAACCCTGTGCCAAGAGCCCAGCAGATGGAGCGGGGCCACTTGCTTCTCAGAGGCCAGGAGGAGGCAAGAACTGGGCCCACTCAGGCTTCAAAGTGGCAGCTCTGAACTGTTAAAGTGTCTCCCATGAAGGACCAAAGCAAAGATTCCCCACTGGAGTCCACCTTTGGGAACCAAGTCTAGAGTGCAGCCACAGAGGCTGGAATACATGGAGCCTAGGGGCAAAGCTCAAGACCTGAGCTCCGATCCCCAGCAGCAATAAACAAACAGACAATTTATATACTCTCTCCCTCTCTCTCTGAAGCTCACAATCCTGTTAATACTTGGGAATTTCCTCTCTAAGTAAATGCCTTTTACTACTTTGACACATTAAATAAAATTAAGTATTTTCACTTAAAACAGTATAAGTGATTGCACTCATTGTAAAATCTCTGGCTAAGACCTGAGAAAGTCTGCAGCAGCTCGTGCAAATCAATTGACCCTCAGCCACAGACCAGACGCTAGCAGTTCGTCACTACAGGTGAGAAAACAGGTTCCCAGCCTTAGGGGCTGTGAGCCTCTGTCCCAACCACTGATCCTGGCTGCTGCGCTGGAGAACAGCTCAACACTACTGCATGTGGCAACATCAGCAGGCCAGTCTGCAGCGCCCTCAGGCAGTCAAGTCCCACCAGCTCCCCCTTCACTAGCAGGCTAGAGCACTGCCTTTCCTCAGTATGGAATCCCAGAAGCTGAGGGGCAAGGGTGTCTGAGAGCACAAACTGCTGACAGTGAGGGCAGCGCTCCAGACACCCCCCCCAAACACACAGAAAGTCAGAGCCCACCAGGCTCTGAATGTCTACACACTCTCACGGTGAGAAAGAGGCCAGTGAAGCATCTGAAACAAAAGCTCCCAAAACAAGCCGGGCTGGTGGGTCATCCTGGGACCCCAGCACTGGGGAGGTGAGGCAGATGGATCAGAAGTTCAACTCTCTATGTAGACCAGGCTATCCAATGGGAACCCCATCTCCAAAATCAAAACAAACAAAACAACTGAGAAAGAGGGAGAGAGACTAGACAGAAACTGCTTGGTGAGAGCTGTGGAGCCTATGCTGCTGTCTGGGCCATTTTCTCCCTTCCCTAAACAGATTCTCACTGTGTATCCCTCGCTGTCCTGGAACTCACTTTGTAGACCAGGCTGGACTCAAACTCACACAGAGCCACCTGCCTCTGCCTTTGGAGTGTGTACCACCATGCCACCTGCCGTGTGGACAATTTTGTTCTTCACACACACACACACACACACACACACACACAAAATGAATGCACGCGAAGCTCAGTGTCTCCCTCCGCCCTTCCCTGTTTCTTCTTCCTTTCCTCTAGTTTTAGAGACAGAATCTCAGTGTGTAGCCCACGGGAGCTCTGCACTCATGACCGTCCTGCCTCAGCTTCCCAGGGCTGGCACGAGAGGCACACAGCACCATGGCCAGCGGTTTTCCTGCTAATTTAAGCATATGTTCTTTCCAGTGTGCCCTCTGTTATCAACACTATGCTAGTGGAGAGCTGAATGCACGCAGCTCTGCTGGGTCTGTAAGACCCAGTGCCTGAGCCCCCCACACAAGGTACATGCTGGTGTTCACCCTTGCTTTACTCCTTGACCACACCAATGGATGAAGAGTTGTGACAGGCAGGGAAGCAAGTGCCCTAGACCTGTCCGCCATGTGGCGCCAGCCCCCCACAGCTGGATGGCAGGTGTTCTGGGTCACCTCCCACCAGGTCGCAGGCTGTACTCTACCTGGTCTGCAGGGACAGTCTGATGAAGCAGGACCTTGGCGGTGAGGGAAGGAGGGAGCTGGGAATTCACAATCCTGGGGGTAAGACACAGGGACAAGAATGCCATGAAAAGAAGTGCTGGGGCCTCTCAGCTCCAGAGACACCAGTGTCCCTGGAGGCAGAGGATCCTGGGGATGCGGCTGGCAGAAGTTTCATCTAGTAGCTCCTCGGTGAGGGGCTCTCTGTTCTGCAGGCCCCACTGAGGGTCAAAATGTGAGCTCTCCAGTCAGGCAGGGATGAGGCGTCAGAAGATGGTAGGCATGTTAAAAACACAGGTAAGCCCCCTGCGAGCACTGGAAGAGAGTCACTGAGCCAACCATTTGGAGCACAAAGGTAGCCAGCATTTCAGAGGGCAGGAAGCTGGTGCAGCTGCAGCTCAGGTCGCTCCTCCCTGAGCTCTAGGCCAGCCTGGGCTCTGTGTACAGTGGGAATGTCTAAACCAGCAGAAGCAAAAGCGCCTCCACTGCACACACCAGGACCTCAGTGCTGTGTCCCACTGCACAGAGAGCAGAGGGCATCGGTGTGGGAGCTTGCACAGCAGCACAGTGCAAACAGTGTGGCACTTCTTGCACACTGCTGGCCACAGGCACAGCCGAGAGCAAGGCAGAAGGGCCTCCACTCTCCACGCGGCTGTGCACAGTGGGCTGGGCATGAGGGCACAGGCTTTAACCTCAGCCCTCAGGAGGCAGAGACAACTTATCTTTGGGAGTTCAAAGCCAGCCTGGTCTACATAGAGAATTCCAGGACAGCCAGGGCTACACGGTTAGATACTGTCTCAAAATAAAGTGTGTGCATGTACTTATTACACATATATATGTACTTACATGTATTATATATGTGAGATAGAAAATGAGTGAGAAAACAAACACTATTTTTAAATTTTTTAAACATTTATCGTGTGTGTTGTCTGCGTGTGTGTGTGTGTGTGTGTGTGTGTGTGTGTGTGTGTGTGTGTGCACAAACACCCAGAGGCAAGTATCCCTTTCCTGAGCAGTTCCCAATTGCACGGTGATGCACCCTCGGCCAATCTAAACGACCTGGCCTTTGTTAAACACCTACAGACACTAATCTGGAACTAGCGGGGACAGTGATGGGAGCTCACTGGGGACACAGGGAGGCACAACTCACAGTCCTTTATAGAGGATGCAGCCAGCTAGGACATGGGGCGAGCGCTGGCAGGTCTGTAGGATGAGGGCTGCCTTCAGCAGCAGCAGGGGCTCCACCTGGGGAAGAGGAGACATGTGCCCATGAGCATGCTTAAAAGTGCCTGGGGCAACAGTGACGCGGGCTTCAGAGACCAGCTGAGGGGATCACAACCCACAGCCAGCCCACAGTTCTTGTAAGGAATCAGCTGCTCAAACACAAAGAAGCGCCCAGACACTTCAGCCTTCTGGCTTCCTGCCTGGCTGCCAGCACTGATGTGAGCCAGGTGGTCAGGAGAAGAGAGGCCGGACACACACAGGGCGACCTCACTCTCACAGCCCCAGACTGTGATCAGTACCAACTGGCCTTCCAAGTTGTCCACACAAGTGGGAAAACCTAGCCCATGCCCAGCACAGTGAGCTCTGGAAATGTTGAGTCCCAGCTACTTTCTTCAGCAGTGAGAGGGAGGGTGCAGATCTGAGATGCACAGGCACCCAGGCCAGCCACACAGCAGCCAGTGCTCATTAGGTGAGTGTGAACTGGAAATGGAATGGTTCAGAGAGAGAGGACCTTCCTGCCTCTCTCAGATGCAAATGAGTTCAAATGTGAGCCAGGCACTTTGATGGAATCACTGAAGCCATGCCCTGTGTGGAGGGAGTTCGGAGGTGATGATGACACTCCATTCAGTGAGATTTATTTGGTGCCTGTTGGTGCCGCCTCACTGGCCTTCAGAAGGTCTGAGAGGCAGCCTGCCTCACCCCCGCAGCAGCATGGAAACTGCTGGAGAACACATGTCCTCTCACTTCTCCAGCTCCGTGCCCTGCCACAGGTGTTCTGCACACCCACAGCCCCGTCCCAGCAGCCCACGCCCACACCCACAGCCCCGCGCCATGCGGGCAGTGAAGAGGAGGGCAGCAGCCTTACTCTGGTGTGGTCCAGATTCCACAGGGCGTTGAAGATCCGGTGGGACTCACTGGTGCTCCTGAGGACCTGTGTGATGACAGCGTCCCACTGCAAGCTCAGCTCCTCCTGAGGACGGTTCTGAGATAAAGACAGAGGGACTCAGCACCTGAGGTCAGGCACAGGCTCTTCGGTAAGGGTTGCTACTTTCTGCAGGAGACTTCCCAACAGGAAGACAGCAGGATGGACAGGCCTGTCTCATCCCATCCCCGCCGCACGTCTTAGCTCTCACTCCAATGACCATCCTGAAGAAGGGGGCACCAACCCACAGAGGAGGGGAGAGCAGACACATGAGGACACAGGCATCCCCAAGGGGCTCTAGGGTGTGCCACCTTGTCACACAGCACCACGTAATACAGATGTCAGGCCCAAGGAAGGCCTGGTCCCAGCAGTGCTGCTTTTGAAGGGCCCAATACCCCTGGCAATCCGCACTTCTACCTTATAGGCCAGGGAGACAGGGCCCGTGTAGAAATGAAAGAATCCAATGAGTTGATCCAGAAACTGCCTGCAGCTGACATCAGAGAGCTCCACACCACAGCCCAGAGCCTGCAGGAGGAGAGCAGAAAGACAGTTCTTGTAGCTTGTCTCTGAGGCCACAACCAGAATCCAGGCTCTCCATGGTACCTGCCACAGGCCCTTGAAGCCACCACCTAGCCAGGCAGGATAGCTCCAGATTGCATTCCTGGCAGGGGGGAGATTGAGGGATGATGGTCAGCCTGGGCTACGTACAGAGTGTGTTCCAGGTCAGCCTGGGCTACAGTGAGATCCTGTCTAAAAACTGTATCTTCTAGAGATTGCCCCCGAGGGACTGAAACATGGCTCATCAGTGGAGCATTTGCCTAGTATGTGTGAAGTCTTAGTTTGAAAACAAAGGAGCATCACTCTGTGTGAGCCCGTGAGGAAGAGTCATTTGATCAATGCCCTTGATCCCAAGATAGAAATAGGGGGACAGCTTCAGGAATCCATAACGAAAGAAAAGAGCAGGAAACAAACAAACAAACAAAACCCACCTAGAAACCCAGCAAAGCAGCAAACAGCCTGGGCTGCATGGATGGGGGACAGAGTGACAGAAGCCACTTCTAACAGGTAAGCAGACAAAGTCCTGCCTCCAGGACGAGCCCACAGCCCTCACAAGGCAGACAGGGGGACAAGTCAGTGGCAAAGGGAAACCTCACCTATCAAAATGCTGTGCAGCAGCAGTTCCCTCTGACATTAGAACCTTCCATCTTGGAGGGAAGCTCTTTAAGACTTGGGGTGTTTACAGTGAAACACTCCATCCTGCAGAGAAGCTCCTTAGGCTCAGGAAGGAAACAACTCAAAACAGCTCCAGGAAGTCCCTGAAACTGAGCAGATTCACTAGGCCCCTCGCTCCCCAAGAGTATATAAGTGATAAAGACTGCTAAGAGTCACTCTGAGGAGCAGAGCTGCCTGGAAGAGGCTCAGGTCAACTGAGGCACCAGGAAAGGACACTCTTGACCCATTGAGCTGCCTGCAGGCTGTGCAGTGGGCTCCAGGTTCCCAACTTTGTGAGCTGTCACCCGGGCTAGCTAAGCGTTAATGATGTAGCCATCTTTGAGTTGTCTCTACTCTTGTTAGTACCTCCAGTAAACTCACTGGCTCACCAAACTGGGCTTTGGTGGTATCTACACTTTGGTGTGCCATGGCCTCCCTTATCTAGGGTAAGTAGACAACTGTGCTGACTAACTTTATGCTAACTTGACATAAGTTTACAAACTAGAGTCATCTGAGAGGGAACCCAACTGAGAAAATGCCTCCATAACATTGGGCTGTAGACAAGCCTGTAGAATATTTTCTTAATTAGCAATTAATGGGAGAGTCCAGCCCATTGGGGTCCTGGGTTTTATAAGAAAGCAGATGGAGCAAGCCATGAGGAGCAAGCCAGTAAGCAGCACCCCTCCATGGCCTCTGCATGCCCTGCTTGAGTTCCTGTCCTGGCTTCCTTCAGTGATGAACAGTGATATGGAAGTGTAAGCCAAGTAAACCCTTTCCTCCACAAACTGCTTTTAGCATGGTGTTTCATCACAGCAACAGAAACCCTGACTAGGACAACCATTCCATCTCCCCCAGGACCACAACACACACTATCTGCCATGAAGGCCCACGGTTGTGAGAAGACTTGAATCCACTAGAAAATAAAACAACAGAGCCTTAAGTTGCAGCTGTTAGTAAAAGAGCTGTCAGCCTGACCTGCTTTCTGCCTCTGTAACCACTTGCTGCTGGAAACTCCTTCTTGTGGTCCCAGCCAGTAGTCCCTTACGGTGCTCAGTTACAGAGACCAAAACTGAAACCCACCAATGAGGAGAAAAATCAAGAATGACACCATAAACACCCGAGTGGCTGCAGCTGGGCCCCCGGGTTCTTCGGGCTACCTGAGTCGCCGATATGAATGAACTGCGTTCTCCACTCAAGTCTCAGCAAGTCTGTTCTGAGAGTGGTGTTTCCCACAACAGCTGAAAGCTATCTTGTTGAAGACTGAGCTAACTTGGCCTGAGGTCATGGAACATCCACAGGTGGGGAGTTTTAGTGTGGCTGCTATAACCCCTAGGTGAGGGAAGGCTCAGAGAGGTAGCAGAGGGCAGGAGGGCAGGGCACTGACAAGCTGAAGG
Organism: Peromyscus aztecus; assembly: GCA_902168405.1. NCBI lineage: Eukaryota > Metazoa > Chordata > Mammalia > Rodentia > Cricetidae > Peromyscus > Peromyscus aztecus. The sequence continues at coordinate 7,037 of CABHPQ010155943.1, read as the reverse complement.
GTGTAGGAGGCAGGAGGTGGGCACAGGCTGGGAAGTGCATTAAGAGACACAGCCCCGTCCTTGGTGGCCAGGAATAGATCTCACTAATTGAGGGTAATGTTGGGGGCTTGATAGCTTTGAGCCCAAGCCGAGTGGGTGGGTTAAACCTGTCTGTCAAAGCTGCAAAGCCCCAAGAACTCTGAAGTTGGAGGGTGTGCATGACACCCACAAAAGCGTCCCTCCAGCAGGTGATTAACACTCAGAAGGTCTTGGAAGTAGGAAGGTGGGTCCTCTGCTGTACACATCTAGTGCCGTGAGTGCTCCCACACTTCCAATGCATGTGGGCGGCACCCTAGACTAGAACATTAGCCACCTCAAGGTGGGCAGGACCCAGGGAGGATTAGAGAATGGACCTGGCCCAAGGACACAGAACTGAGGATGGCTGGCACAGATGCAGGGACAGTGGACACTTGTCCAACCCTGACTGAGGAGCAGTACAAGTCCCAGGAAAGCCTGGCTCCTCCCTTCCCCAGTACTCACAAGGAAAGAGGCTCCAGTATCACTCAGGACGTTTGTCTGGGGTTGTTTTTGGCTTTTTGAGCATAGGACATCCCTCACCACACCACCACCACCCCCCATTTTCTTATTGAATTCCTGCCAGAACCTCTACTGAACTGAAGTTTTTGAAGTTGTATTTTTATCTGCTATCTCCTCTGCACATTCGTCCAACCTCGTTTACGGACTTTTCCACTCCTGTTCAGCAGTTTTTTGGGGTTTTTTTTTTGTGGTGATATTTTGTTGTACGCTAATAAAATTTGCCTGAAGATCAGAGGACAGAGCCAGTCACTAGATTAAACATAAATGCCAGGCAGTGGTGGCACACACCTTTAATCCTATCACTCGGAAGGCAGAGATCCGTCTGGATCTCTGTGAGTTCAAGGCCACACTGGGCTACATGAGACTGATCCAGTCTAGGACAGAAACAGAGCCGGGCGGTGGTGGCACACACCTTTAACCCCAGTATTTGGGAAGCACACACCATTAATCCCAGCACTAGGAAGGTTGAGACAGGAAGTGAAATGGCTGGGCAGAGAAAGGCATATGAGGCGTGAGGAGACAGGAACTAGAGAGCTTTTGAGTGGGGACTCAGAGGCATTCAGAGGATTCGTGGAGTTGGCGAGGTGAGAAGTAGCTGTGGCTTGTTTCCTCTGACCGTTCAATACCTGGCTCCGGATCTTAAGACCATTAGGGTTTATGCAACAGTTTTTGTTGATTTTTTTTTTTTCTTGAGCGCCCCTTTTGTTTTCTCAGCCTTCCCATCTGCACACACGGTGGCGGTCTGCCCTCTTTCTGCATTCTGAGGAGACACAAGAGGCACTAGAGGCTTCCTGGTTTTCCTTTCAGATCACCAGGCCTGGGTGGCTGGCTGTGCAAGCAGCACCTGAGTTTAACACTCAGCACTCAAAGAGAAGGCAGCCATGATGGAGCATGGCAGAAATCCTAGCACTAGGGAGATGGAGACAGGGGGAACCCAGGCTTCCGATCAGTGCGAGACCCTGCCTCAAATATATGGTGGAGAGCAACTGAGGAAGACACTCAACACTGACTTTCGGCCTGCATAGGCATGCACACGCCCACAGGAACATTTGCACACTTTATTTCACTCTTCTTTCTTATGCTTATCTAATGTTTTGCAGATTTTCACTATGATTCATGTGCAGGACCACAGGTGCTGAGGTCATGCCAACACCATAGCAATCTACAGTTTTTCCACTGTTGGTTTTGTGGGCCTGTTGAAGCCTATGCTTCCTCCTTAATGCACGTGTGTCATGTGCAAAAGGCTGCTGTCTGTTTCTCCTCCCTGTGGCTTCAGAACAGACCCCTCAGGAGGACAATCCCCTAAAACTCTAAGTGCTCTGCCGGCCGACAAATGCAGAGAAGCACCGTGACCAAGCCAGGCAGTGCGACTCCCCAAAAGAGCAAGCACCTCCACAGCTGAGCACAGACACTTGACGGGGAAAATGCCCGGTGCAGATTAAAAGATTTCTGGTTAAAACGAAAAAACAAAAAACCACAATGGTCAGTGACCACACAGAGGATGCTAACCAGCAGGTGAGTCAGTCCACTCTGGAGGGGAAGTCAGTAACCAGCATGGATGAGAAGAGTCGGTAGCATGTGTTATAGAATAGTATTTTAAGGTGTGTTACTTTTGTTTATGTTGCATTTATTTAACTCTGTGAAGCTGTGTTACTGTGCCTGTGTAAAACACCTGATGGTCTACTAAAGAGCTGAACGGCCAATAGCTAGGAAGGAGAAAGGATAGGAGGGGCTGGCAGGCTGAGAGAATAAACAGAAGGAGAAATCTGGGAGGGAAGAGAGAAGAAAAAAGTAGACAGAGAAGGAGGAGGGCATCAGGAGCCAGACACCCAGCTACACAGCAAGCCACAGAGTAAGCAAATGGGAAAAGCCCAGAGGCAAAAGGTAGCTGGGATAAATTAAGGAAAGCTGGCAAGAAACAAGCCAAGCTAAGGCCGGGCATTTATAATGAAGAATAAGCCTCCGTGAGTGATTTATTTGGGAGCTGGGTGGTGGCCCCCCCAAAAGAGCAGAAACAACAACAAGGATGGAGGAAAACTCAGCACATCAACTAGATTCTGAAAGAAGCCAAAGGAAATGCTGGAGGTAAAAGGCCATGGCTCGATGAAAACACAGGAGAGCTGTAGAAAGGGTTCTGGCAGAGCAAGAAAGAGTATGTCCTCCGGCCAGAGTGTCAAGCCCTGCTCTGGGGATAGGGCTCTTCCCAACAGCAGCAGAGGACATTGTGTGTAGGTGTGCCACTAGAGTGGTGGCATCTTACTCCAACCAAGTCATAATATCCCAGTGGCTCAGGTTCAGGCAGACAGAAAGCCATAAAAGGCCAAGTGTGAGCGAAAAGGAAGACTTCCATTAATTTTTTCAAGGACACAGAATTCCTTCAGACATGCAATGTGTCAGGCCCTGGTTAGGAAGCAGGGATGAGGTGGTCCAGATGGCAAATGGGACCAAGGCACACTGCTCCCTCCTATCAACAGGACAGGCAGACCTGTAGACGGCTGGGTTCTGGAAGAGAACTTTGCAAAATGGCTCTCCCTGTCTGAGTCTCACTGCGAAGCCAAATCATGCACAGTAAACTGTGCCGGCTTCCCTGTCCCAATAACAACACTGTTTTGTGGTGCATGCTGTGCTAGGCATGGGGCTACATGCTGGGCATGTGACATGGGTCTGTCCCTCTTTGATGCAGAAGATGCTGAGCAAAGGTGGTGAGGTCATCGGAAGCTGGTGTTGTCCTCCAGGCCCTGCTGAGCACAGCCCGCCTGCTCATGTGGGAAAAACAAACTGCTTCTTATGATCCCTCCATCAGCAGAGTTCTCCACTGTGTGCGGCAACAGTGAGGTGGGGTGCCTTGTGCAGGAACTGTGCCCAAGCCTGCTACCATGACCCTTATTAAGGGGTGATGCAAAGATCTGAGTGCAGGACTAGGCCTTGCCACTGACACCAAGGATGGAGGTGATGGTTAATGATGGAGGGAGGGTCAGAGGTCATAGAAGCCTGTCCTTGCATCCATCACTGAAAGACAGCATCCCAGGTTCCTTCCTTCCTTCCTTCCTTCCTTCCTTCCTTCCTTCCTTCCTTCCTTCCTCCCTCCCTCCCTCCCTCCCTCCCTCACTTCCTCCCTCCCTCCCTTCCTTCCTTCCGGGATCAGGTCTCACTGTGTAGCCCTGGAACTAGCTCTATAGACCAGGCTGGCCACAAACTCACAGGGATCTGCGGGCTCTGCCCCCACCTCCCAGGGCTGGGATTAAAGGTGCGTTAGTGACCTCCTCCTTGTCCTTCAGTCTTCTCCTCCTGTTCACTAGCGTTTCCCAGGCACCCAGGCTGTGTCTGCACACAGAGCAGCCACGCAGCTGTGCTGAGACCCAAAAGCCCAGGAGCAGGGTAGGATTTGAGGTCAGTGGTAGCGCACAGAGAAGGGCATCAACCACACATGGCCTATCCCAGAAGCCTCAGGCTCCAAGACAGAGTGACACCTCTCCCTGCTTCCTGCAGCTCCCTTGGGCCTCCTTGCCAGGAGGCGGGAAACTTGTGCCACAAGCCAAGTGGTTTCTTCCCGGGGAAGTGCCTCAGCTGTCCCTCACAGCAGGGAGAGCCAACCAGTGCAGTGGCCATCCTGGGGGCCTCTGCTCTGTGCAGCTCCTCTGCTCCCGGGAGGTCTTTCTCCATGTCCCTTCCTGGAGCCTTCATTCCACACTCCGGGCCTTCTCAGCTTCACTTCCACTGTAACCGCGGTACCGAGGTGTCTGTACAGGGCACAGTTCTGGGCCGCTTTCCCTTCCTAGGAAACTGAGGTAGCTTGATGTGCAAGCCCCACCCTTCAGCACCAGCCCTGGCATCAGGAGGACGCTCATGCTCCAGGGAGCCCAGAGAGCAGGGAGGGAATCCAAAGCCGGCGGAACAGACCCAGGCTGCACCCAAACCACACTGCAAAGCGAAGCCAGAAGCCTGGAGCCTCCCGGCCCTTGGCACCTGCCCAGGCCGCACAGTGTACGTCACGACTGCAAAGGGTCTTCCCAGTGCCCCATAATGGCACAACTGGTGTGCACGGCGAGAAAGCCCAGGTGCTGCCCTCTGCAGGAGCCAAGCCGCTGCAGCTTTTCTTGCAATCTTGATGTACACTACCCTATGGCTCCAAGCCCAGGGTCTATCTAGGCCCCACCCTCACCCCCTCTGCAGCCCCTGCCCGCCCTCTGTCAGGTCCTGCCTCTTTCCTCCCTCAGGCCCCTCCCATCTCTCCTGGGAGGTCCTGCCCTCCCTCCAAAGGCCCGGTCCTCCCACATAAGGCCCCGCCCTACAGACCCCGCCCACCATCATAGGCTCCTCCCACAGGCCACACCCTTCCTCAGGCCACGCCCTCTCCCACCTGGTCCTTCCCTCCCTCTCAGAGGCCCTGCCCTCCCTCCAGCAGATGAAGCCCCCTCTCCTCACCTACTAAGGGCATAGCAAGCCTGAGGACCAGAGACTCCCAGAGCATTCCATATTCTGAGCCCCCATTGTATAGAGAACCCATTTGGTTCCAAGACTTGGACAAAGGCAGTCGGCTGTGCCAGAGCCGGAGCAATGTAGAGAAGGTGGTGACTGAGTGACCCAGAGAATGGATGGCTGGGGTCTATGAAGGACCACGCCCTGTCCCGAGGAGGTGGAGGGACTATGGAGTCCCAAGGTCAAGGCTACCCGAGCTGGGACACTCGGGGCAGACGTGCCACCATCTTTCCCCAGAGAGAAGGGGCCAGGACTTTGGGACCCTCTGCACCCCCTGCTCAGGATGAGACTGATTCCTCAACGCCTCACGAAAGGCAGTACAGGCTTCCCGTGACCAGGAAGAGGGCCATGTGCGACTTCAGGGTGAGGTGGCCGGAGATCGTAAACAAGGACCAGGAGGTGCAGAGAGAGGACCTGCTCCAACCTGGACTGCATCCCCTTGACCGGGAGTCCCTTGACACGATAAGCTTATGCTCCTCAGGAGGCAGCATCAGCCTCAGACAACAGGAGAGCAGCCACAGTGATTTCCAGGATACCCAAGCAACCCCCGCCTGCTTCCTGGAGGCTCCGCACATGACCATTCTCAACAACTATCTGAAGCCAGAGTCAATGACCCGGCTGGAGAAGAGGGTGAGGAAGAAGACCGTGGTGGCCATGAATCGGATGGAGATGGAGATGGAAGCTGCCAAGTTCCGGAGGGCAGTGCTGCTGAGGGACACGAGGGAGCTGCAGGATGAGAGAGCGATGGAGGAAGCAGAAGACAAACCCTTCTTGGAGTACCTGAAGAAGAGAAACCAGATGGCTCAGGAGAAATATGACTCCCTGTGGAAAGATTACATCCAGCAGAGTCAGGAGATCGAGGACAGGAGGCGAGAGCTGGTCTCCGACTTCACCTCCCGCCAGGCTGACTTCCAGAAGCAGCTGATGCAGGGCAGGAGGCTGCAGGCCAGTTTGAAGAAGAAACTGAAGGCCCTGGAGCCCATAGCACAGATAAAGCAGAGCCAGGACGAGGAGAAAAAGGCCCTGGAGCTGGAAGAAGCCAGTATCGTGGCTGACATCCCTTTCATGGACCGAGAGGCACACCTCCAGTTCCTGAAGGACAGGGCCGACCTGCAGAAGCAAGTGGAGGAACTGAACCTGCTGGAGTCAGGAGAGGACATCACCAGGGAGCTGAAGAAGAAGACCAAGGCCTTGGAGGCTAGGGTCCAACAGGCTCACAAGGACTTCTGCAAGGGTGTCATTGCTGAGAACAGGAAGATTCGAGCAGAGATCCAGCAGCTGGATCAGGAATTCTGCAAGCTGGAAGCCATTAGGGAGAAGCTGGATCAGCGAAAACAGCGATGGAAAGAGCAGCAGTGGTACCTGGAGGCCCTGGCCCGTGGGAGGCAGCGCCTGTGGCAGAGGGAGCACCACCCCCCCAAACCACAGGCCACCCCACACCCAACCCAGGGCCATCTACGGGGTGCCAGGCCAAGAGCCACTCCTAAGTAATGGTTGCCGTGTCCCAGGAAGGAGACTGGAGCTCAAGTTGGGAGTAGCACACAAGACTTGAAGATGTCATCAGGATAATGCACAGGGGGCAGACGCACCAAGGGGATGGAGGGCTGAGCGCCTCAGAGAGGCAGAGGGGTCCTGGCCTGGCCTGTCTCTCAGGCTTGGGCCCCTCACAGCAGCCTGAAGGGCTCTCCTAACCAAAAGCTTCCCAGCATATGGGAAACTTGGTTCTTTAGACTCCATTGACAACAAGTTCCCTGTGGCAGTGTAGACTTTGGTGCTCAGTTCCTGCTCTAGTGTGGACTTCATAACAACAGGGCGCATTTGTAATCAGCACCTTCCATACAGTCACCCCATCTCACTGTAGTGGGATTGGTGTCACAGGTGGGTGCAGGGTGTTCTCTGGGGAAATGGGTTCTTTGCACTTGTGCGTGGCTGAGGCTGGACTGGTCTGCAGAGCTGTGGGTTGTGATGTGGCCTGTGGCCCC
>CABHPQ010155942.1:0-41123 GCA_902168405.1 Peromyscus aztecus | reverse complement strand
AAAAAAAAAAAAAAAAAAAAAAGATTTAAAAAAACACCTAAGTTGGAGAGAATGAAGTAAGTTACCCTTGTTTGGAGATGACAGAGTCATCACATTTGTAGAAAGTCCAAAGAATCAACCAAAATAAGTAAGCACATAAATAAAAAGAAAAAAAAATGAAACAAACCTGTTGGAGCTTGTAATTTGGGATATAAATCCCTGTACAAAAATCATTTGCATTTACTTATACTTTTAATAATGTTTATGAAAATAAAGAAAATCTAACTCATAATAAGTTTTTAAAGGAAAATATATTTGGGATAGCATTTAACTAAAGAAGAAAAGATGTATACACTGAAATTATAAAACACTGATGAAAAACTGAAGAAAAAAATAAATAGAAATTCGTACCAGATTCTTAGATAGGGAAGAATTAATTTTTTAAGTGTTTGCACTATCCACAGTAACACAGACGCAGTTCCATTCCTGTTACTGTCTCAATGTCAACATTCACAAAATAGGGTGAAAAATCTAACATTCATTTAAAACAGCAAAGATCTAAGCAGTGAAAATAATCTCGGAATTTTCATTCACAGGCAACCATTTATATATTTTGCTATTTATTTATTTATTTATTTATTTTTCTTTTCAGACAAGGTCTTGGGATATAGCACTAGCTGGCCTGGAACTCACCATGTAGACCAGGCTGGCCTCCAACTAAGAAAGATCTGTCTGACTCTGCCTCCCAAATAAAGGTTCGAATTATTGCCACCAAACCAGGCAATAATTTGGGTAGCTTAAGGGGAAAAGGAGGCAATGTTTCATGATTGCAAACATCACATGTTCTAGGAACGGCAATAAAATCACTTGCTCCTCTGACAGTGCCCAGATATGGATGCTGCATGGATAGTTTCCCTGGAGAAGTACTGAACAGCACTGAAGAGCTCTACAGTACAGCCAGCATCATGTGGAAAGGAAAGAATTCTCAAGTCTCCCTCTTTCTGGGCCCCCAATTCAGTCTTTCTCTAGTTTATGTGCATAAATGACTTCTGTCTTCAAAACTGAATAGTCAACAACCACTGACTCAAGAAAGAAATATGAATATTCACAGCAGAAATCCACCACTTTCCTCTTCAACATCCCAGAAGGATTACAAAAATAAATCTTTGTCTCCTCTTTGCTGAGAGTTTTCACCTGATTGCTAGATGAACACATGAGCCGATGGTCTGTGCAGATATCGTGAGGTCCTCATAAAGAACTAGACTTCATGCTCAGCCAGGGACAAGGTGAGTGCCCACTGGAGATGAGCCAGCTGCTGCTGACATACCTCTGAATGCTTGGTTGGAACACATTCTTGTGTACACCACCATACTACCTTTGTAAGAATGGGTACCAAGCGCACCTGTATCTGAGCAATTGCTCCTCAAAGGATGCATAACTATGGCTATCTGCAGAGACTCCCCTGTCAGCTTCCTATATGCAGCAAAAATCCTTAGAATGTCTCCCTCAATTCACCAAAATAGAATTACATTAGCAGTATTTACTGCAAACACCACTGATCTCCAAGAAATTGCTGTAAAAACTGTTTTTTTTTTTAAAGCATCTAAATCCAAAGCCAAGAACTATCTTTTTTTGTTTGTTTGGTTTTTGTTTTGTTTTGTTTTTTGTTTTTTTGAGACAGGGTTTCTCCATGTAGTTTTGGTGCCTGTCCTGGATCTTGCTCTATAGACCAGGCTGGCCTCAAACTCACAGAGATCCACCTGGCTCTGCCTCCCGAGTGCTGGGATTAAAGGTGTGTGCCACCATCACCTGGCAAGAACCATCTTTTTTAAAACAGCAATTTCTTATGGGTTTTTGTCTATCAAGGACAGTTTTTTGGAGTACATACTGAATTCCTAGGTTAATTATCAAACTCGATGACTTTAAGTACTAAGTAACATGTGTGCCTTTAAAAGATATATATTCATATATATTTTGTGTGTTCCTATATTTTGTAACCTTTTACTGGAAAATAATTTCAATTTTATAGGAGAATTTCAAGAATAGTGCCTAGAAATTCTAGAAAATTTTCTCTCAGGTACTTCACTTTAGATATTTTGCGACATTTACTTTGTAACTGTCAACATCACCCGTAGAATGTTGTTCTAAACCACTTGACAGTAAGTTGACATCATGTACCTTTACTCTGAATAAATACTATGTATTTACTAAGAACAGGGACATGCTCTTACACAGCGAATACATAATTGTTAAAATTAGCACACTTAAAATTAACACAGATAATCCACATACAAAGAACATTAGCTGACCCAATAATGTCCTTTCTAGCACACACTTTCCTGGATCTAGTGGACATTTAACTGCCGTGTCAAATAGTTTCCTTCAGGAATCCAAATGGGAAGAGTCGCTGACCTCCTCTCAGTGGGACATTGGTACACTGGATGAAGGAAGGGCCGCAATGTTGCAGCTCCTCTTCATTTGCTTTGGCATGGTGTTTCCTAGGACAAGGCCAGTTTGTGACAGTGGGACTTCAAGATCACACAATCAATGCATTGTCAGACCATCTCACAGAGACGTGTCTGTCAATTTGTTTCCTTTCCAGCTTTGCTCACGTAGTTACCGTTGTGTTTACCAGGTTTTTCCACCGATAAACCAGGATGCTTCCTTTCATCATCAGTATGTTAGATCTGAGGAGATAACTTGCCACAACATCCACCCTCTTCATCACACTTTCCCCACTTCTTTCCATTGATGATTCTTACAGAATTATAATTGCCCAAACGCTTTTGTTCTGGAGAAGGCAAACTCTTCCTTTATATAGAGTGCCAACTATCAAATCACTTGGCAATGTTAAGTCGGCATTACAATCTGACGTCTACCTCAGTGGCGACCTGCTGTACCTGTGCTTCATGGCTGGCCCCTCGTGTCTTCCTGGAGTCATAACTGGGCTTTTGTCAAGGATTCTTGGGGATAGAGCAGATTCCCTTTCCACTGGACTGAAGATGCTAATCTGAGATATACATGGATGTATATTGGTTGATATTTGACAATGCCTATGAGACTTGAACATTTATAAACCATTTTTATGAAGTGCAGTAGGTGATATTATTCCAACTTCACAGATAAGAAAAAGAAAACAGTAGAACCATTCTGTTCAAGTTCAAGCAACTTCTCAGATCAGTATCTTGTCCTAGAGACATCAGACAGCAAAATGTATACTCTTAAATAATTATAATATGCTGCTTCCATGTGTGTGCACAAGTTCTTCTGTGGTTAAAAGATGCTTAACATTATACTAATCAAGGAAAGTAGTTTGCAAATTTCAACAGTAAATAAGTAACTTATTTCCTAACTAAATTAAATTATGCCAAGTTACACTGTTGCTAATACCTCCTGGAAAGAGAAGGATCATGTACACAGTGAACCCAGCTACAAAGAAGGGTTAATGCCTGACACCAATGATACATCTACAACTCAGCCTTATGTAAGGCTATGCTAGTACATCAGGGAATTGGGGTGAGAAAGATCATAAGAGGCACAGGGTCAAGACATCTAAGTATACTCTGTAAGGGATGGGAAAGCTGATCAATGATATCTCAAAAAGTATGGTCAAGTAAACAAGACCTGCACAATGACAATCCCAATTGAAATGCCAATGTGGATGGGAGAAATCTCACAAAGCCCTATCCCTAGATGAAGAGCTATAGGCAATGAATGGCTTTGGAGAGAAGGAGACTAGGCCTTTTCCAGGGAGAAATATCTGATAAGTCATCCAATCCTGAGAAGTCAGTCCTAAACACATAAATATATGAGCAACTCCAAATGGACTCAGTAGGCTCTCTCTGTTCTGTCTCTGTTTTTGTCTCTGTCTCTGTCTCTGTCTCTGTCTCTCTCGCTTTCTGTGTGTGTGTGTGTGTGTGTGTGTGTGTGTGTGTGTGTGTGTTGTGACAATAATTAGAGAGAAGGAGATAGAGAACTGAGAAGTGGTGGGGGTAACACAGGAGGAATTGGAAGGGGAGCAGGAAGGGTCAAAATGCTGTACATACAGTATTCGTGTATGAAACTCACAAACAGAAATGAAAATAATGTTTAAAGTTAAGGACTAGTGGAGTCAGGTCAGAAAGATGGAAGAAATTCAGTTGTGGAAAAGCAGGAGGAAGTGTTTACAATGACCATAGGGCATGCACTTGGCTCCTTTTAGAGATGGAAGGAGAATCTGGGCTTCTGATGGGTCCATGGCTATGCAGAAGCCTGGGGAAAAGGCAATGCCAGTCTGAACGACTCATTCTCAGAGGCAGAGATGCAAGAAGGTGGAACACTAACACGGTAGCAGTGGATGGGATGAGGTTTGGAACGCGCAGCAAGAACATCAGGGAGACCAGAAGGCTGCCTCTAGTCCTCTGTAGTCTTGTCAGCCTCAAGTGACAGCCAGAGGCGACTGAGAACCCAACAGTTTTACTGACTTATCAAGAGAGCGAAGGACAATCATGTTTGGCTACCTCATTTATTTCTCCAGGTAATGGAACAGCTGATAAAGGCAGCTCAAAGGGCGTATATTTATTCACAACAAGAGGTTTAAACTGCTGTGGATCACAGGTTTGCAAACACATACACACCCTCTGCTCCCTCTAGGCAGCAGGAGCTCACAGGCATTAAGAATGCAAGATTCGCCGGGCATTGGTGGCGCACGCCTTTAATCCCAGCACTCGGGAGGCAGAGCCAGGCGGATCTCTGTGAGTTCGAGGCCAGCCTGGGCTACCAAGTGAGCTCCAGGAAAGGCGCAAAGCTACACAGAGAAACCCTGTCTCGAAAAACAAAAAACAAAACAAAACAAAAAAAAAGAAAAGAAAAAAAAAAAAAAAGAATGCAAGGTTCCCATCCTGTACTGCAATTCCCCACCCCCATCCAGGTCAACTTCGAATTAGTTTATATTGCAACCCTCTCCGAAGACTTATTTAAAGGAAAAGTTGATGAAGTAGAACTTTAAAAAAAATACTGTTGGGCAACTAAAATATCCCCATGAAGATTTGAATTAGCAGCTGTTAATAAAGAACAACACGAAGCACGAGGAAGAATTTGAGAGCAATGTCTGTTCTAGTTATTAGTGGCCTCTCCCCAGATGCAAGATGGCAGATAAGTGGAAAATTCCCTCTGGGCTTCCACCATAAGCAGCCAATTCTCCACATTGTAAATGTTTAGTGGAGTAGATAGAGTAATACTCATAAACCGCATGTCTGTGTGTTCCCAGGTAGTCCCAGCCCCCTCTGCACTTAGGAAAAGGATGTGTCTAGAGCTTACCATAATCTGTGGCCATACCTGAGGAAGGCAAGCCACTTCTGGGCCAATCCACCCAAGAGTGGTGGCCAGTTTTCTGTGTGATTTTTAAATATTGTCCTCACAGCTGTGGAAGCCAGTAACTTTGATGGCCTGAGCCTGTTCAGTCACCACAGGGAACACAGCTGCTTTGGAACAAGAATAAATGTCTTCCAGGAAGCCATTAACATTCAGAGTTTATTTGTTACTTCAACTCTGCCACAGACTAAGACAATGGAAAAAACGTATATCAATTAGGAGCTGAGAAACATACCAATAAAATTACCATACACATATTCTTAAAGTACATGCTCTTTCCCAAGAAACACTTATACCCTGGCTCTCCCCCACAAGGACATTTAGTAATGTCAGTGTCTAGAGTAGTTTTGACTGTTCATAGTTACTCTGTGGGGTACTTTAACTGGTGTCTAGTGGGATATGAATGTCACAGATCTCTCTCACAATGCCCTGGAGGGCATCCACAATCAAGAAAAATCTCGTCCAAAATGTCAGCGATGCCAGCACTTGGAAACATTGGCCCAAAGAAAAAGGCAGTTACCCCCACTTTATATAGACAATTATATACTTGCTATCCCAAAACCAACCCAAAACAGACACTTTTATATCCATTATGTTTTCAAGGTAAGCCCCAAGTCACACATTTAATAGAATTTCTAAATATGATAGAACAATTTCTGTAAAAAATTCATTATGCTTATTTTTCTCCACTCTCCAAAACCACAAAGTATCAAATAGTCATTTTAATTGCTTTATTTATAGCAAAATTTCATTTCTCCTTTTCTGCAGATATAGAAATTCATATCCTCTAGACATTGCAGCATGTACCTGTAATCCCAGCACTCAAAAGGCTGAGGCGGAGGGAATCTAACTTCTAGACTGGCCTAGGCTACATAGTGAGACTATGTATCAAAAGAAGACAAAAACCAAAAATTCATATCCAGGAGAGACTTTTCAATCAAATCTCCCAAATTTTTATGAAATTAGCCATAGAGCAGCGAGCTGAGGTCACTGCTAATGCCCCGTGGTTGGGTGTCCTGACCGGAACTGGAAAGTGCTTTTCCCTGGTCTCACTTGACGGTGTTTCCACTGCATCATAGTAAGCGCCTTCATTAAAAACGCTCGGTAGAGGTCTGGGGAAGGTAAACAGCCACACCAGCCATAGGAAGGCTTGGAGCTGTGGTGGAGCTCCATGGTGGAGGACGACGCATAGTTTCCAGGTGAGAGCGCTTGGTTTCGATGAGAAGGGCAGATCAGGAAAGAAGAGCTTTACAGTGAGCTCACCAACACAGCATGTCCCCAGTTAACCACTGCTCCGAAGACCCGTGTGACCCTGTCTGTCTGTATCGTCCTTGCTCCCAGGTAATTCACCGGGAGGTAAAAGACAGAGCTGAGCCATAGCTTGGCAAGAGCTGTGAGAAATTTCACAAAGTAAATGAATGAAACCTGGATTCGGACTCGAACTACATAGTACTAGCCATTAGCTCTCAATCACGTGGTCTGAACCCAGGTACCATGGGCCTATATTTTCTCATTTTGAAACAAAGGACATGAATTAAGAAATTAAAAAAATTACAGTATCAATAATGAAATAAAAGCTACAATTGCGGGGTGCTTTTCACGTGCCAAAAACAGTATTTCACTACTGTCCTCAAGATGCACCTAGACAGGATTACTTGCCTTTTACAGATGGAGAGTATGGAGCTCAAAGAGGATAAGTCACATGAGAACACAGCACATAGTAAAAACTAGGGCTTGAGTCACCATCTACCAGAACACAGAGCCAAGTCCCTAGCAACCACATTCTGCAGCCTCCCACTGTTGAAGCATCCGCCAAGGTCCTTCCACACAAAGTAAGCGACTCAGACATTTTACTACTCATCCAAAAGACCCAAAGGCAAAATAAGCTGTTCACAGACCTCCCTGCCATCATTCTCAACCGTCTTCCAAATTGTTGGTTAGGTTATTTTGTCAATGTGGCACAAGCTAGAGTCATCTGAGAAGAGGGAACCTCAATTGAGAAAATGCTCAACTAGACTGGTCTGTAGCTAAGCCTGTGGGGGATTTTTTGATTGATGATTGATGTGAAAGGGTCCAGCCCACTGTGGGTGGTGGAGTGCTTGGGCAGATGGTCCTTAGATGTGTAAAAAAGGAAACTGAGCAAGGCAGGTGGGCACAAGCCAGGAAGCAATGTTCCTCCAGGGCTTCTGCTTCAGTTCTGACCTTCAGGTTCCTGCCTTGCCCTTCCTCAATGGACTGTGATCCAGATCACCCTTTCCTCTCCAAGTCAATATTGGTCATGGTGTTTAGTCACAGCAATAGAAAGCAACTAAGGCAGAAATGAAACACAAAAACTTGTTCGCTTGCTTTGTTTTGTTTTCTTTTGTTGGGGGCACTGCAGGGGTGAGGGAAGAATATGGGGGCACTGGGAGGTGAGCGGAATTGGGATGCATGATGTGATACTCCCGAAGAATCAATAAAGAAGTTAAATAATATTAATTTTTAAAAAAAACCTGCTAATCCAGAAGCCCGTAAGATCCATATTTCAAACAAACTTCCGGAGAATATTAAGGTGAGATGGAAATAGGTTAATTGAACTAAAAAAAACAGAGTTCTATTAGATAGTCTATGCTAGAGTCTAACTTGCCTTTGTGTGAATTTGTACATACATGCATGTGTGTGAGTGTGTGTGTGTGTATGTGTGTGAGTGTGTGAGTGTGAGTGTGTGAGTGTGTGTGTGAGTGTGTGTGTGAGTGTGTGTGTGTGAGTGTGTGAGTGTGAATATGTGTGTGTGTGTTGGCTATCATTTTGGGTTGATATCCTGATTCTTCTAATTACCTTACCTTCCTCTCTGCATGCATCCCCCGTGCCTCATCCTCTGCCTCTGGGCTGCCTGTGGAAGGAAACCCTTTCTTTTGTCCTATTATACTGTGTGGTTTGTCCTTTGGGTCTCTGTTGTGTCCACTTTGAGCAAGCCTGTTGTGAAATTTGGGAGGCTGAAGGTTGTGAAACCGATCACCAGGCCCAGCTGGTTAACCCTGGAGAATCACCTTCCCATAGGTAAAGACTGGGCTTTTTCTCAAGGGTGACAGCTGTTATTACCAAGCTACTCAGGGAAAAGTGAATGGCTTGTGGGCCTATGGGGAAACCAGACTGCCTCTCATTGCTGGAGAAGTTCCTTTTTCTCGCCTAATATTTTCAACACTTCCGTGGTGTTCAAATGCCATAAAGCACCGCTAAGACCTATTTCTTGTAGGTGGAGTTTGAATTCGGAGCAGAAAAGTAATCTAATTCAATGATGAAGACATTCATGGTACACACCAAACACCCACTAGGACCACCTTCACCATGTAGCAGAGTGTGTACACACTGCCTTTCAACTACTAATCTAAAAACGCCCCTTGAAAGTGTGCAAGAGGTGGCCATATAAACATACAATTAAATAAGGCAAAGCAGTCATTGGAACTGTTACATTTTGAATGAACGTGAGCTACACACACATACAGAGATGGCATGTTTCCAGGTCAGGAAATTTTACAGTTTGTGGATGAGGTACATTTGAATAGGACACAGAGGTCAAGGGGTCAGACTCTTACCCACTCTACCTTGGGTGACAGCCACCTTTGTCATTTCCCCCTTTGAGCAAACACACGTGGTAGGAGGAAATAAAATCCTCTTGAGGATTTCCCAAACCTTTGGGAAGGAAAGAAGAGTCCCTGAGGACAGTGGCCCACCCACTGACACCCTCCCAGGGGAGATCTAGGCAAACCTCCTTCCTGTTCTACCCCACTTGCTCTCCCTTTTTCTGGCGGCTTCCGACACACAGGCTCATTGATAAGGACAGGAAACACAGCCAATTTTCTTCTTATCCAAGTCAACGGCTTTGAACCACTCATCATTCCCAGCAGTTCTCTTGAGATCGGAGAAAGGACCTCATGCTTGCTGTCTGTTGGGAGGCCCCTGGCCTCACCCTGCTCTCCATCTTGGGAAGGTCGCCTTCCCAGTGATAACCAGCAGCAGCTAAAAGAAGAGAAACGGATCTCTGGTTTCTCTGTGGATGAGGCTCACATAGAAGCAGAAGGCTGACTCCTTCAGCCTGTAGCTGACAGCTCATGTCTGAGTGTGAAGCCTCTGGTGTGTGCATGAGTGTGAAGCCTCTGGGGTGTGTATGTGTGTGTGTGTGTGTGTGTATGTGTGTGTGTGTGTGTGTGTGTGTGTGAAGCCTCTGGTGTGTGAATGACTGTTCCTCTTCTAGTTTATCTTTTCTCCTCAGTCCCCACCCTGGTTTCTCTCTGTTGGCCACAAATACCTGGTATATATATATACTGTTACAAACATCCCTCAGGACTTACTCCCCGTGGAATTTCCTGCCAGAGGTGGTTTGAGATGCAGAATAAGCTACCCTCTAATTTCAAGCAAAAGCACAGGTGTGTGTGCATATGTGTGTGTGTGTGTGTGTGTGTGTGTGTGTGTGTGTGTGTGTGTCTGTCTGTCTGTCTGTCTGTCTGTCTGACTGAGTCCTTGAATAGACCTGGATTCCAAGCCCGAGTCTACCACTTATTTGTTTGTAGCTAACACCTGAGCACTCAACTTTTAGAATTTAGAATTTAGGATCTTACAAATAACACATCAGAGCAGAAACCTGGAAAGGACTGACGATGAAGGTAGACACACTATCAGAGACGACTCCTATTACCACACAACCCGCTTTCTAGCAACTCAGTTCTTTGTCACGTGATGAACACCCAGATGGTCCTAGAATAAACAGCTGTGACACCAGGAGACTCCGCTGAATCCTCTAACCTATAAAGCCCGGGCAACTCAGGAGACCGTTGGACCCCTGGTAAGAAATGCAGTGGTCTGCTCATTCTCCACGGCTCTGATCACACAGTCAGTCACTGAACCATGATTCACTTATCCTCAAGGATTTCACAAAGAACAGCAAGACAGCAGCCAAGGATGGATGCTTTCCCTCTGAGCCCCTGAAGCTGAATCATCCAGTATCATCCCTGTCTCACTTGTCTCCTGGAACGTATTGTGGCACTGTGCTCCCTGGTGTATGAAGCTCTGTTGTTAGGGGAGTGTTAATGAGTTTGGTCTTCTAGCAACCCATCTGTAATACTTGGGATGAGCTAGGTTATGCTATAGTTTAAAGGAAAAAGGAAGGAAGGAAGAGAGAGAAACCCCAGGGCTTTGAAACAAGAGTTTCACTTGTTGCTCATACTTAGTCGATCATGGGTCAGCAGGGTCTGAATTCAGCTCTGCCCTCATGCTGGGAGCTAGGCTGACAAAAGAGTCTCTATTTGGATTGTTGCTTATCACCATAGCAAATGGAAAGAGTGAGTATGAAGGCCGTACTGACTGTTAATGCTGTCTCTGTAGGTAACGTGCAGTCATTAGTGTCTCATAGCCTTGCCAAAAAAAAAAAAAAAAAAAAAAAAAAACAACCCACAACTATACTTCCATCAAAACCTGGACAGAAAGCAGGAGACACTTTCGATGACACTAGTGATGATCCCAGAGGCTTGCTTCTGATTCAGCATCATGAGGAGCCTTATTCAGACAATGCCCACATAGGTCCAGATCACCTAGCTGACACAAGAAATCTTCTATATCCTTGCACATCCTCCAGGTCTCCTGACAAATTGGAGGGCAATGATGAAGTTGTCACTGCTGGGTTCCTAAAAAAGAACAGCCAGAAACAACTCAAGGAAGCTAACAACGACAAGCACCTTTTGACAAAGGGGATTACAAGTCTTAAGTAAAAAGATCCACTGCCTCTAAAATCCTGTAAGTCTATGCTTAAAGACTGAGACTTCAGCAATCAACAGATGCCCAAATATGCCAGCAGTGGGGTTCAGGACACGTTACTCCTCATAGGACAGCAAGAGGCCAACCGTGCCACCCAGATAGAAGACTTTTACACACTGATGGCCACAAGCTGACTTTCCTTTTAGTGTAGACGCTGAAGATCCTCTGAAAAGCTGTAAATTTATGAAAGAAATTGGATTTTTGTTTCTGTGCTGGAGACCAGATTTTCACACACGCTAGGGGAGTGTTGTACCTCTGTGCTATACTCACCCAGCCCAAAGCTGCACACCTATGGAGAAGGTTTTGTTAGTAACTGTGTCCTCAGACATCAGCTACGAGGCAACCTTTATTACCCAAGCTATTTTTGTCTACCTAAGAGATGTACTCTCTATGTATTTCCTTCTCTGTATCTTGCTACCACTTCTCCCCAAGGAGTCCCACATCCACTGCCTTTTCTGTGCCTCGGGACACTGCCTTCAGTGGCCTGCCTTTGAGTGTATCTGAGGAACTCCCATGCACAGGTATATATATATATATAAAATTATATATATATATAATCTTCACATGCAGGTGATATTTATAACTATGAAAGGGAAAGGGCATACAAGAGGCAGGAGTAAGGTCCAGAGACACCAGGAATCTAGTTCTCTAGTCTCTTGTTTGCCTCATCTGGATATGGTTTGATCAGTCAGTCACCTGTGACTCAATAAAGCTTGATTGCTGAATATGGCTAAGGCTCAGCTATTGGTTACAAAGGAAATTCTCTGCATTTGGTTTTCAGTGTGCTTACACACTAAGCTACATTAAAACCCATGATTCAACATCCCAACCCTTTACCCAGCATTCTAAATGCTAAAAAACAGCTGCTGAGATATATTTTTTTAGACTCGCAGAACTCAAACCTTTGTAATGTAAGGTGCCCTTCCTTAGTCTCTAGATCTATTCTGAATAGAGTTCACTATCATATGAACTAACATAAGGCATGTAGATTAACTTACAGCAAAGCAAAACTGTTGTATGGAAAGAACGTGCAGGGATTGAGCCAAGGTACCCGAGGATCATTTCCGTGCTCGGGAGAAAACAAAGGGAGCCATTTACCCTGGGTGATGAAGACCCTTCTCAACTTTCTCTGCACTTGTCTTCCCACTATTATCTCACTCCGCCTCTTTTCCCTTCCACAAAAACCTTTTGCATCCTACAGGCCTCTGGAAGATGGCACTTTAAGGTCATAGAACCGACATCTTCTCAAGACTGACATCCCTGGAATGAACCTGATTCCATCCTGCCAAATTCACAGTCCATGCATTTCTTGTCTGCTGGTGAGTACAGGACAGAACTAGCATCTTTCTCTTGTCCTGCCTCTCCACGGTCATAGCTGAGGTGAGTCCAAGTAGGGTCAGACCTTATTGAGAAGCACTGGGCCCGTGACAAGCTAGTAATTCTAGAAAATATAGTCTCCAAATTTTTTGGTCAAAAAGAGCATCTAGTAAATAATAGCAAAGAATGGTTTGTTTTCAGAGTGGTGATTCTTTTTGAAAATGAAAAGTTGGAGGAAGTTTCCTAACACATTTGATATCCACTTTTCAAACAGGAATTTCCTACCAGGCCCATCTAGGATTCCTCAATTCAGAAATTAGTAAAAAGCAAACTGTAGATACCATTCTACGGAGTACCACTTCCATTCAAAAGACTATCTCCACTCGCAGTATAAATGTCTCAGAATTTGTAGAGTGAATGACCAAGGCTGGACCTGATGGGACACATCTGCAATCCTAGCACTCTGGAGGCAGACAGAGAAGAATGGGGACATCATAAATTCCAGGTCAGCCTAGGCTACAAAGAGAACTACAGTCACAGGATAAACAGCTCTTATTATTTATACTTCTAAGCCTTCTGGAGCCTTTCTATAACAAGCTTATGCTTCTGTGACAGGGCTAACATAAAAAGAAGCCACATTTATGCCAGCTTCCTGACGGAGAAGGTACCTGACTTCACCTGAAACAATGTGGAATTGCAGAGCAGTCGTTGCTGAGTTTAGGTATTTGGACAATGGTTAAGGTGGTCTTGCTATCACAACAAAGTGAAACATTTACACATTTTCAACACCAAGCTCATCTTGTAATTGACTACTAAAGAATTCACCAAGAAAAACTCATCAAGCTGTCAAAAAAAAAAAAAAGAAAAGAAAAACCACAAGACTGTGTTATAAGGCTCATAAATGAGCAGGTCTTTCCATTTTAAAATAAAGGAAATTGAATATAAATACAGACACAGATGCAGCAATAGCTGTGGTTATCGGTATAGTGCTGCTTGTCAGGAGATTAGAAAATGGAGCATCACTTGAAAATTTTGGGTATTGAGTTAGATGCTTGAGATCAGAGAAATGTCTAATAATTTGTATTTAATGTGTGTGAGTTATTGCTAAGTGAAACCACTTAATTAAAAATGTTGCATTAAAATTAATGCATTTGGGGTTCTGGGTAAATGGCTCAGCAGTTAAGAGGATTGACTGATCTTCCAGAGGACCTAGGTTCAATTCCTAGCACCCACAAAATACATCATAATCATCTGTAACTCCAGTTTCAAGGGTCCCATACCCTCTTCTGGCTTCTGTAGGTACCAGGTATACACATGGTACATGGACATACATGTTGGCAAAACACCCATACACGCAAAATAATCCATGCACTTAAAACTCCTATACAAATGTCATTCATACTGAAAACATGGATCCTAGAGTCCTATCTGTATAGTCTTACCATTTCTTACAGTCTTGAATTTTGTTAGCTCTACACCCACTAGTATTACTGTATTAATAATGGGTGTGTGGCCCAACAACCGATCTGTTGTTTGGCGGGGTGGAAATATTGAAGCCACTCAGAACTGACATAGGGTAGAAGAGACCAACAAGTCCTTGAGAAAATCAGGTACCACTGCCCACATCCAGGAGCACCTCACAAAGAGGCCAAGTGGTCCTCCAAAAGACTCTTTAAAGTGCCTCTTTCTAGGTTGACCCATTAGTCCAAAGGGCAAGGCACTTTGGAGCATTATCTGGTGAGATGCCCTCCTCAAGGAGCCGTGTGTCAGGAAATATCATCAGGCAGTTTCTAAACTAGTCCATAATCTCTATTCTCTTGACCTCTGAGGCCTAACCGGTCCACATCAATGAACAATGTTAAGAAGCCTATAAGATACTGAACAAACACAGCAATACCTTTAGAGGTTTCCAGTACATGCTGTTACCTTAATGGCCTCTGGTATCAGGAATACGTGGGTAAGGAGGAGCGGTGGCTTCTCTTGGGTTTGTCTCTGATAGCTTCCCAAAGGATGCTTTAAATTTTGAGAAGATTCGAGATACAGGGGTCTGGCCATAAAGATGATTCACACTAGAGGTAGAGGTAGGAGGCAGAGTAAGAAGCAAAGATGGAGGAGGAAAAAATGTGGGCCTGAAGTGAATGAGGTATTGGTCAGGCTACTTGAACTTAGCAGATATGGGGGCCCACTTATTATTCACAACCCTTCAAAAGAGAAAAATAGAAAGCAAGGTTTTAGGTAAGCCAAAGGCCAAGTAGTCATAGAAACCATAAGATATGGGTCATCTTGATTGCTGTCCTAGCAATTATAACAAGACAATATTCCATTATACCTTTAACTATCTTCAACTATTTTTTTAAATTTTTATTTGTGTTTATGTGTGTGTGTGTGTGTGTGTGTGTGTGTATCTGTGTCTATGTCTGTGTCTGTGTCTGTGTATCTGTGTGAATGTGTGTGTAGGTACCTACAGAGGCCAGAAGGTATCAGAGCACCCTGACAGGGGTTCTAGAAATCAACTTGGGTCCTCTGGAGGAGCAGGAAGCATTCTTAACAACTGAGCCATCTCTCTAACACTGTCTTCAATTATTTTAATTGTACTGCAATTCTAATGAATTTTTTATAGCAACTGATGTCCAAACTGGGAAAGAGAAAAATTAGAAAGAAGCTTGGAATTTAGCCAAAGTTATGTCTAGAAAAGAGGTGCTGGAGAAAGTCCATGCTATGTGTGTTTTGGAGATCCAGGCAAGAGATGCTAAGAACATCCTCAAACAATGGAGTGCCCTGGTGGACTTCAGGGATCTTGAATATGCTGCTGGGATAGTGTGCACTGTAATCTCATTTGGGGTCTCTTCTAGTAATTTAAATAACTGTTGTACAATAGGGCTTATGTTGTATTTGAAACATGTTTGGGACTCTATCTTATAATTAGTAGGACAATGTACTTAAGTCTCTTGGCCTTCCTACACCATACTTTCATTATCCATAAATTAGTCACAGAGTAGGGCCACCTTGATAGAATTTTTGCCAAGCGTATGCTAATATATTAAAGGCTTAGCAGATGTGGGCCTTCACCCCTCTGCAGCCACCTTCCTAAACTCCTGAGCAAGTTCTCCCACTGACACAGAGTCTACTTCTCTGTGCCCTTCATTACGTCAGGCTTGCCCATGTAATTTGTCTGACTGGTGGGTTGTGGGTAGAACTCCAGCATATGCCTTCAGAGGACTAACTAACAGGAACGTCAACATCTGCCCCAGGAAGGACATATCCACTGTGGTTGCTGCTCCTGTGGTCTTGGTTCTAGACCCTCCATGGCAGACACAGAAGCAGGTCTGCATGATGGGGAGGGCTTTCTTTGTCATCGACTTCAGGGCTTGTTTATTACGAGGCGATGGCAAACCAACAGTACGTAGTTTTGGGATAAGATTTAAAAATCTGCATTCTCGGGATGTGCCCAGTCGTGGAGCTTGTAAATCTTACACTATCATGTTCTAAAGCCAAACTGCTTTCAAAAGGACCTCCTAAGGTTTACCTTGGAAAGCACATTTACAGCTGATTGGCTTTGGATAAATTACCCCATCTTTGAAAGGGTCTCCAAGTTTCCTCTCTTAAACATTTACTGAAAGATTATCATGCCACCTAATGCTACCTAAGTCTCTTCTAAATAGATTTCCCTTTTGTTCTCTCCCCTAGGTTCCCTCGTACCATTCCATACAAGCCTGACTTCCTCCACAGGCTTCTGAGACTGCACCAGCTAACAGACTCTCACTTTCCCGTGTGATATTGAACTTGTCATCTCTCTGTCCAGTTAGACCTAACTCCAAACTAATGAGTTTCTTCCCACTGCCAAAATAAATTTGCAGTTGTTCAAGGTAGGAACTGTCTGCAGTGATCTTTATTTTCCATCGTACTAACAAGGAGTGAAAGATTGCGAGCCAGGGTTTTCACATCCAGTCAACTGATATCACGCTATCAATCTCCTGGGTTAAAAAAAAAAATCACCTTGAAAAAATCGAGTCTTTCAGTTACAAGGGAAATCGACCCTGGTTCCTTGGGACAATGGACAGGAAAATATAACTCAGATCAGTGAGCAGCACCTTTTCTCATCATACTCTTTTGTGTGTATGTGTGTGGGGAGGGAGGTGATTATCACATACACACTATAATTGCTTCCATTATTGATGGCTTGTTAAAAATAAATCTATCCTGCCCTTATGGGTTTTTTTTTTTGTTTTGTTTTGTTTTTTTTGCTATGAAAACTGTAGAATTACATAACCCTTAATCAGGTTTCATCAGGCAGTGTCAGCAAATACAGGTATCTCGTGCCTTTGCTCACAGCCTATACTCTCTGTAGACAATTGGTCTGAGGGACACACGGGTGACTCTCATTCCCAAGCAGCTTCACCTCCTCTCTGGTCATCTTGCTTTGATCAGATGGACAACTATGAAAGATGGCACCAGGCCATTACCTGATTTTGATAGCCATTATTTTTGACGTTGTTTGAGAAAAACAAATATTTTAATATCTGCACTAGGGGAGGAGGGGCAGAGACAGATCTCTGTGAGTTCAAAGCCAGCCTGGTCTACATAGCAAGTTCTAGGCTAGCCAAAGCTACACAGTGAGACCTTGTCTCAAAGCAAACAAATAAACAAACACTAGTCCAGAAAGGTGTTTTCTTCTATTTCGATTTTGTAATTAGCCTGAATGCTTTAGATCTACTGCTTATGTTTAGGTTAAATTCACATAAGCAGCTTTAAACAAGATTGAACTGTTAAGTAATACTTCCTGTTTTTTAAACTTTTTATTGATTCTTTATGGATTTCTCATCATGCATCTCGATTCCACTCATCTCTCCACCCCCTTGCTTCCGCCCTCTGCCTTGCAAACTCCTTCCAAAACAAAATTTAAGAGTAAAAACAAAAGCAAAACAAAAAAAATCTCAGCATAGAAGCTGTAGTGTGGCCCAGTGAGTCACACAGTAAATCCTTTAGTCCATACATCTTTACTTGTAAGTGTTGGTTGCAATGGGTCACTGGTCTGGCTTCTGTTACACCCTCCATACTGAGCCCTCACTGGGACTCCTTTTGAATATCCTGTTGTTGCCTTTTGTCCTAGAGATCCTACAGCTTTGGATTCACAGGTCTGGCCCCTTCACATGCTCCAGCAGTTCATAGTTGGGGTGGGTGTTGGGGTGGGCCACCTTGTAGTCCTGGTTCTGGGCCTGGGTGGTAGCTGCACTGAACAGCCTGCCAGCTTTCCCTCGTCCTCACCACTATGGCAAGATCTCCAGCACTGCCCTGGCTAGTTCACCCAGTGCAGCAGACAGCAAGAAGCAGGGCCAGTTCTCCTGCTCTCACACCCTCTAGTCCAGCTCACCCGCACTCACACCACCAGGGCCAGCTCTACTGTTTCGCCCAGGTGAGGTGCCGGACCCGCTTTCCAGATGGCTTCACCTGCTGAGGTGCAAGGGCCAGCTCTTCCGTTCTCGTTCTCATTCCCTGAGGTTGGCTCTCCCGCCTGTTGCAGGGAACAAGGGGTAGAGGGGAGGGCATATTTCCTTTACCTTGCCATCCCATGGTATACAAGGGAGGGGGCGGGGGCTGCTCTCCTGCTCTCATGCCCACAGGCCTGGCTCGCCTCCCCCCACCACCACCACCACCACAGTCAGCTCTAGTGTGATGCACAGGCAAGATGCTATGTGGGCTCTCCTATGGGCTGCAGCTGGTGAGGGACAGGGCCAGTTCTTCCACCCTTGTGGCCCTGGGAGCAACTCTCTCACCTGCTGCAGGTGGTGAAGGGCGAGGGGAGGAATGGTATTTTTTCCCTTATCCATGCCACCACATGGCAGATGAGGGAGGGGCGGGGACAGTCCTCCTAAGCAATATTTCTTAAAGATAATCTTCCACCTTACAACTCCATACTTGGGCATGCCCAACAGAAATTATTATATATAGAAGACTTACATAAAAATTATCTTTGAGGTTCCAAATGATTCACTGACCAACAATGGGAAAATTGATCAACTGTACCAAGTGGCAGTAGTGCATGCCTGTAAGCCCAGCACTTGGGAAGCTGAGACATGATCATAAGTTCAAGGACTGCCTAGGCCACATAGTGAGTTTAAGCCCATCCTAGACTACATAAGAAGACCCCCCTTCTCTCTTTCCCACACATACACACCCAAAAAGAATTTATAAAGCATGGTAAATTCATATAGTGGAATATTACATAACCATAGAAGGAATGTCTTATAAGCATAATTCTGAATATTGCACTATTCATATGAAGTTTAGGAGTAAGCAAAATGTATGAGGAAATGGAAGTTAGAACAGTATGTCTTGGGGTTTGGGTCGATACTGACTAGGACAGGGAAGAATAGAATTTTTTGAGTTTTCAGTAATGTTTCCCATCTCAATTGGATGGTAGCTTCAAGGGTACATGTGTTAGCAAACGTCTGCAAATTAGGGACTGTAAATTGGTGCACATTATATGCTATGACTTGACTTTTTTAAAAGGCAAGTGAAAAAATCTCACATGGAATTGGGAATTAGATATGGACATTTCTAGCAATATCTATGCCCATAACTTGCCAAGTCTAATTTGTTAAGCCTTTAAGTTGCAGCATGTAACAACACAAGGCACCGTAGCTACCCAACAAAGGGTTAAGCTTCCTCATGAAGCTTGGTGTCTGGTAAAGGTTTCAGTTACTTAGATGTCTCATCAAGGAGCACTCAGAGACACATATCAACAAGGCCAAGCCATTTGGATGCACTGACTGGCTAACTATCCGTCAGTGGCTGTGTTCTATGCCAGCCTGTCTCCAGATTGACAAGATAGTGTTAACGCCAGCCACAGCAAGGGCAATCGAAACAAAGGCAGGTGCTGATCCACTCCAACAATGAGGGCCTATTCTCTCGCTTGCACCTGAGCACAGGAGTGAACTTTGTCATTGTTCAGCACCAGAAACTTTGCGGTTTCTCTCATCCTCAGCTCTTGGTCACATGACCACATTATTTCCTTCCAAGGTGACCCTTCCCTGCGGCCCTTGCCAACGGAGTCCTCCGAGCCTATAAATCATGTCATCTGGATTGACCAACAGGAGATCATCCTTCTCTCCTCCCCCCAGTTCTGAGCTGTTTGTCCTTATTGTTAATTTTTTAAGTTTTGTTTTGTTTTTAGAGCTGTGGTTTTGTTTCTTTTTTTTTTTTTTTTTTTATAATGAAAGGGAAGCTAAGTCCAGGCACAAAAGATCATTTGTAAAAAGCAAAGGTTAGCAGGACAAGCAGCCCTGGAGGTTAGGGGAAAGCCTGTCTGATTCAGAGAATCAACAGGGAGAAGGCGAGCCCAAGCAAATTGCTCACTCTGCAGGGAGGACTACGTGGGAGGTGTGGAAATCACCGTGATCTGGGAAGGCTGTGCGACTTTGTCCCGTCCAGCCAACAGGTGCAAAGCCAGGCCTGGTGGCCGAGCAGCGTGCAGGTGACAGAGGCAGCTGTCCTGGGCACGGAGTTTTGGTTGTGGAGACCAAAGACTCTTAGATGTTTTATGAAATTGTCCAAGTCTCTTTTGTCTTTACCAACTTGCTGCTCATGCCGCACTTTCATCGAAATGGAAACAGAAATCAAGCTTTGGGTGTTATCCGACCATCTCTTCAGGTACAACACAAGCCATGGAGTTACGTGTGAACTGATTTCAAAAGGTGATTTGAGGCATCAGAATACCATCGCCCAGTTTTTTGTAAGGTCTGAGGAAAGTGTTCACAGTTACTCAGATAAGGGATTGCAGCTTGCAGCTCAGTTTACTTTAACACACACACACACACACACACACACACACACACACACACACACACATCCTCTGGGTAATAGGTGAGCACTGTTATCTTTATTTTCTTTTGTAGCTGTTGTGTTCAAAATAGTGAAGAGAATTTTACAGATTAAAAAAAAATCATGTAACACATGAGATGAGAATATGGCCAGCTGGTCTACTCAAACCAGGAGGGGGCTCTGCAACAAATTTTTCATATAGAAGGAAGGATAGGCTTACTTAGTATGAGCTATGCCTTGTTCTACCTAAGGCAAAGGGAGATGCTCTGTATCCACTGATCCCATCTGGCATTAGCATTTGGTCCTCTGTAAAGTAATTGTTCAAACCTTGATGTGTATCAGAATAACTGAACATGTATACTAAACATCAAAACCTAGAATTTTGAATCAATGGGCCTGGCATGAGCCTTGGACATGGCTTTCCGTGAAGCTTTCCAGGTAACTCAGATGCAGAGGTCACAGACTCTATGGTGAGGCTCTCTAGCTGTTACCACTATCCACCTGTGTTAAACAGGTATTTCAGTCCCATTTTTGCCGAGTTTCACCACTTACAAAGTAAGACAGAAGCTTGAAAGATAGGAGACCAGCCAACCTTACCCCACTGTCCCAGCATTAAGCTGAAGGAATGTTCTCACCTTTCATCAGATCAAGGTTCAAAGGTCACTCTTCCTGCCTTCTGACGAAGTCAGTGCCAACCCTACCTCATCCCATCCATGCCTTAGAAACTCTCAGGCTGAGTATATGCAAGAAGTGAAAACATTTTGGAAATTATTTGGAAAAACTGAGGACCTATTTTCCCCCAATAATTTCACCAGGGCATGATGTGCCTCCCACAAGTACCCATATGTTTAACAGAAAAAGTAAATGTGAAGGGGGTGTCCCCATTTTATTTAGAATACTCCATCTTCCCAAAGTTCATCTTTGAACTGCACACACACACACACACACACACACACACACACACACACATACACACACACACACACACACACACACACACAGCACAAAGTGGGTGTTCTCAAGCTAAGAATGTGCCATTATGTCCAGATCAGTGGGTGCCCCACCAGGCTATGAATTGCTGTATGAAGTGGAAAGCAGTGGCTCCCCAGATTTAGCTTTCCCTCGGGCTCTCCCTCTTGCCCTGTGAAAGTTGTTCCAACAGCCTTCCCCAGTGAAAGGACTTCAGAAAGAGGAGCGGTGCTCAGGGAAGGAAGAGGGACGCGTTGATATGCTGACCTGCAGGGCACAAAAGCCCACTGACAGATGGGATGGAAAAAAAATAAAAGTGCAGAAAGGATTAAACACAAAAGGATTTTTTAAGCAGTGAAGGCGATAGTGAGTCCCTCTGGAAAGGGCCTGTGTGTATTAATAAGTGCCACTTGATCCATCCAAGATCACAAACACGCCAAGCATGGGGTACACAAAATGCCCAGCACATATTTGGGTCAGTGGAGGAGATGATCAGCCTACTATCGGCCAAGCTGGCAACCCACCCACCTTGGATTTTGAAAAGTCTAAAAGAGTTAAGCTGATTTCAACACACACGCTTATCCCTGGGATCTGGAAGGCAATTACAGTCATCTTTCGAGAGTAGACGGTCCCACAAACATTACTTGCTGTTATTATGCCTGAGAGTTGGGCCAACTTCTGGTGCAAAAATAGCCTGTTTGTCTGTTTCCTCTACTCCTGACTATTGTGAACGGGGTGGCATTGGGAGGCAGGGCTCGGTGACTTCGACTCACTTTGAAATGGGGACATTGGTTTGTCAGAGAGAGGAAGGGGAGACTTCAGGCACCAGGGGTCCAGGAAAGGAGAGCAAGTAGCTGAGGAGGATGGACAGACGTACCCCTTTAAGGAAAGCTATTTCTGGGATCCCCTGAAATCAGTTACACATTGAAGCTATGCAAACTCTCCAGGGATCATTTGATGCATTTTTTCTGTCCTATTCTTCCAGGCCTCACTCTCCCTTCTTTTGTACTGCGTTGAAACTGAATGATGGGAAATACATAAACCAAGTGGAAATCTGCACCATGACCCCAAGGAAAAGCACAATGGCCATTGAAAGACGCCCAAGGAGCACTTGGCCTCTTATGAGCACACTGTGTGCCTTACCGATGACTTACTCAACGGCCTCTGAATCACTCCCATAAAGAAAAAGCAAACATACCTTTCTCCTTTTAAACTCAGACTGCCAGGCCTGAAATGCATGCAAGCATCTGAAGCTACTAATAGGTAGCCAGTCTTTGCTAAAACAGTGTGGACACAGAGGCAAGGAGCTGAACACCAGTCTCTCCTGCTTCCCCTTCCCATTTTGTTTTCTTTTTGTCTTTGAAGCAGGTTCTTGTTATGTAACCCTGGCCTAGAACTCATTGTATAGATGAAACTGGATTCAAACTTCTTATCGTCTTCCTGCTCTTCCCTTCCAAGTGCTGGGATTAGTAGGTGTGTACCTACCCCTACAGTAAACAAGGCAAACTAGACAGTTCCTTTCTTTTTCCTCCCTCCCTCCTTCCTCCTTCTTCTTCCTTTGCTGTATGTATGTATGTATGTATGTACATATGTATGTATTGAGTCTAAACCCTGTTTGCTCAGCAAGTACTTCTACCATTGAGCATCACTGCCCTGTGTTCCCTCTTCTAATCTAGATATGAAGGAGCTTCAGTGGCCCTTACTTCTGGAATGTGCTTGTGTGGATCCTTGAAGACTCAATAGTCACAGTCGAGGAAAGAGGATGAAGCAGTGAGGTATCCTTGATGAGAAAACACTATGCAGAGTGAGAAGGACATTATGTAAAACCATGCCCATGTAATTACCATTTAGTTGCAGGATGAATGCCCTTCATTAAGAGACTGACATTAGATAGAATCTATCTCACTCAGATAATGGTGCCAGCTTCCTTTGACCACCTCCTGCTTAAAACTTTGATTGCATGTGTATGCATATATATGTCCAAGTCTATGAAGATACGAAATTCATCTTGGTTATATACAGTAAGGTGTGCATTTGTTTGAACCATAGGAAACTGTGGACCAAAAACCACTTGTTAGTCAAGTGTAGTGGCACATGCCTATAATCCCAACCCTTGGGATCAAGAGTGTCCTGAGTTTGAGAGCAGGCTATACAATAAAAACCTGTCTCAAGAGAGAAAGGATTGGGGATGTGTCTCAATGGTAGAACACTTATCACTCAAGACACTGAGTTTATTCTCCAGAAAGAAAAAAAAAAAGGAAAAATATTTTTGCTGATTAAAAGATACTTGTTAACTGGGCTTCAGAGATTTCCTGTGATTCAATCCAACATGTATGCATGATGGCCATTATGAGGCAGTACTTCACCTCCATGCTACCTCAAAAAAGCCTGCCTTGGATCCTGGAGCTGGGACTCTGCACATCATTTCCACGTTGCCATGAGTTACCTGTCTGCAAGGACGGTCAGTGAGGCACACTAGAGAGAGACTTAGGAGGAGAAGAGGAGGAAGTCCTGCCTGTCTGATGGCATACAGCTCCACTGGGCAATCCCTTCTCCTTACTCCTTCACCTAGCAGTAGATTGGGAACAGTCCTACCTAGAGTTTCTATTGCTTTGATGAAACACCATGACCAAAGCAAGTTGAGGAGGAAAACGTTTATCTGGCTTACACTCCCATATCATAGTCCATCCCTGAAGGAAGTCAGGTTAGGAATTTAAGCAGGGCAGAAGCCTAGAGGCAGGAGCTCATACAGAGGCCATGGAGGAGTTCTGCTTACTGGCTTGCTCCCCATGGCTTGTTCAGCTTGCTTTTTTTTTTTTTTTTTTGAGACAGGGTTTCTCTGTATAGATTTGTTGCCTGTCTCACTCTGTAGACCAGGCTGGCCTCCAACTCACAGAGATCCGCCTGGCTCTGCCTCCCAAGTGCTGAGATTAAAGATGTGCGCTACTGCCACTCAGCTCAGCCTGCTTTCTTATAGAACCCAGGACCACCAGCCCAGGAGTGCCAGCATCCACAATGGGCTGGGCCCTTCCCCATCAATCACTAATTAAGAAAATGCCCTACAGCTGGATCTTATGGAGGCACAGTCTCAATTGAGGTTCCCTCCTTTCAGATGACTCTAGTTTGGGTCAAGTTGACATTAAATTAGCCAACACAGGAACCCATCCTTCAGTTCTGTGGTTTGGAGAGTTTATTTTGGTTCCATGCTCTAAAACTAGTCTCAACAGGTTCCCTTAGCTCCAGCTCTGCAGGGTCTCTCTCCTAAGCTTCTCCTGACCCAGGTCCTTCCTTTGTTCTCATACCCTGAGAGAGAGGTTGCTTATAATAGCTTTTATTTCTCTAACAAATTCTAATCTTCTAATTTCTGTTTAACAAGTTCCATATATTAAAACTTGTCTGTGTCAAATAACATGAGTGATTTTTTGCTTTCCTGGCTGAATCCTTACTGATACATTATGTGTGCAGATTTAAAATGTATACTTTATGCTTGTTCTTATTATATAGGTGGAGAGGAAACAGAAGAATAGGAAAGTCCAAAATGAAAATGATAGTGTATACATGTTGACAGAGTCAAACAATGTAGACTATTGGAAATGTAGTAAACGTATTTCATCAAGGTCAACCTCCCCCAAGGCCACTGAAAATGTCTCCAAATGGCAAGAAAAACATGTGTGGCTTTTATAGACACATAGTTAAAAATCATTAGGCTGTCATCCTGCCAAACCAGAAAGACTTTGATGATAAATAGTGAAAAAGTAGTGAGTCTGTATTATTTTCTCTGTGAGCTATTTGGGAAGGGGGCATATCTGATGGTTGATAAGTCGCAATATTTCACCCATATTTTACACACTGCCCAGATTTGACACCAGAGGCTTTCTGAGGTGTTCACCTCGAGGAATGGAACAGTTGCTCCCAGCATTATGATTACAAGCCCTTGCCAGACATGTCTTCTGTGGGTTATCTGCCCTTCCTCCATCATGTGGGGAAGTTCATCCTTTATCTGGTTGCCCACATTGGCTAACTCTCAACTCCTCAGGACTATTGCCAAGTTCCTCATAATTCCACAACACAAGAAAGCTTTGGTGTGGTCAGTCTTTCTGTTACTAATTTTAACCCAGAGACAATTCAGTAAGAAGGAGAAGGTTTCTTAGAGGTGCAAGGAAAATGTGTGCTTCCCACACAGCAGCTATATTGACCTTAAATCCATTTCAAGAAAATATTCCACACTACATGTCAGATTGAATAGTTGGGTATTTTTCTAATCAAGACATTTGTTATTTCTCCTTAAGGAAGTTCACATGCATACAATAAGCATGGTTTTTTACCATATAGGAATGGGCATGCCTTACTTCCCCTTCTCTTATGTGTAGTTTCATATATCACTTACCAAATATGCAACACAATATTAAAGTTCAGTGGTGTTTTAAATTAATATAGTATCCAGTATCCAGTCATCTATTAATAGTGGGGATCATCAGCAATGCCCTCTGACTAAGCTAGGTATCCCACCATGCCCAAACTAGTCAGGAAAGTGACTTCGCAGTCTCCTCAGCATATCAGGGGACTCTGGGACCATATTCTAAGCTCCAGGGATTTCCTAATCATGGTAGAAATTCTCAGCTCACTCTATAGGACACACAAGGACCCCACAGTTCCCAAACACAGCGTAGCATCTGAATCTCTCTGCCAGCTACAGTAATGGGCAAGCCTGGAGGGGGAAACTGCCCAGCATTCTTGCCCTTGTGGTAAGCAGCACAGAGGGTCACCGCAGGAGTGGACCCCATTGCCCAGCATCAAAACCCACTTGGTGATACTCTGTATTGGCTTACATAACAACTCCCACAACTTCTTTCCTGCAATCACTTCCTAAATGAAGATTTAGTCTCAAGTTCTTGCTTTGACGTCTGTTTTGGAACACTCAAACCAAGAGAGTCACACCAGGGAGTCCCTGGTGTGGGCATTGCCATGTCTCAGGTTTAGTGTCTGGTCTCCTCCCGGGCTGAGACCACACCAACTCCATAACCCATTCTACCTTCTGGAGGGATGATTTCTAGACTTCCGCATGACCACCTCATGTTTTCCATTTTCAAGTGTATTTAACATCTAAAGATAGACATAGTAACCTTGACAAGAGCATACTCCCATGCTGTACT
The DNA here is from genome assembly GCA_902168405.1 of Peromyscus aztecus. NCBI lineage: Eukaryota > Metazoa > Chordata > Mammalia > Rodentia > Cricetidae > Peromyscus > Peromyscus aztecus. Next base: position 14,742 of record CABHPQ010155942.1, on the reverse strand, counting down.
GAGAAGCACACAAAGAAATAGAGTCCAAAGAAAATGTCCGTGTGATGGATAGAAACTTGATACCATCTCCCTCCTAAAATAAACCACCCAAAATCAGGAGGTGGTGGTGCACAGATTTAATTCTATCACTTAGGAGGCAGAGGCAGGCAGATTTCTGAGCTTGAGGCCACCCTAGTTTACAGAATGAGTTCCAGGATAGCCAGGGCTACACAGAGAAACCCTGTCTTGAAATAATAATAATAATAATAATAATAATAATAATAATAATCCATCAAAAATTATATGTGGTATATACATGTTACTTAAGTAGTTGCACATATTAACTAGACTCTAACCTACCCTTTCATCTCAAAATTATGGAATAAATATCCAGGCAGAGTTCAGGTCTTATACTGTGTAACCAAATTCATTCAACTACTGTAAAAGGAGTGAAGGCATGCACTCACAATCTCTGTCTGGTGCCCTGTCGCTTTTGCTGACACTCAAACACATTCCCTCCAAAAGCTATGGATTTAACATGTCACTTTGTGTCACCTCCAAATATAACTAAGAGTGCTGAGATTCCCCCTGCTCCCTTGACAGGTGACAGTTAACATCTGCATCCCACAGAGCTGATTTAAAACTCTATCTGCAGGGATCGTTCTTATCTGTAGGGCCAAGCGAATGCTGTGTTCCTAGGGTGAATTTGACAATGTGTTGCCTGGCTGCAATAAATGAAATCAAATGGTGAGACATGACAGGGGAGCACATGTCACCCTGAATGCTGCCCAAAATACACTAACAGCAGAGGATCGCTGGGTGTGGGCCTGAGCCTATAATTTTTAAGATTTGGGTTTCCCTTCACTTCAGACACTTTGGCTTCCAATAACCACAGGAACCTGAGTCATGGGTCTTTCGATTGCATTGTAGTCTTGAACCCCACAGAAACCTCTTATGGGCCTTTTGATGAATCTTTGCTGCCTATATCCCCTCTGATTCTTGATCTAAAAATAAAATAATGGAATAATATCTACCATACCTATTTTATATGGAAGGAGATAAAATCTTGTACAATCTTGTTTTTTTAAAAAAAATAGCAAAGAAAAAGAAAGAAATCTCCATCTGTGCTGTATAGACATTGTGGTACAGATATGGCAGATAGTATAAGAAATGCATGTTGTGGGAAGCTCTGCTCCAAAGATGGCATCTGAGGAAGAAAAGAAAAGAGAGGAGGGAGTGAAGGAGGGAAGAAAAGAATAAAAATTCACATACTTTTTTATGGAAAGGGGAGGAGAAATTGGGCAGGGAAATGCATGTGTGTGTTATGCTCATTCACAAAAGCACGCAGCATACATTTGGAGGCCAGAAGTGGTTACCGTAGGTTCCTTTATCACTCCCTATCTTGTCTTTAAGATAGAGGGTCCTTTACTGAACCTGGAGCTGCTGGTTTGTCTACGCTGGCTATCCACTGAGCTCCTGGGATCCGTCTACTGCACACCTTTCCCCATAGCGCTGGGGTTACAGAGGTACTGCTGCGCCCAGTTTTTATGTGGGTGCCCGGGATCCAAACTCATGTCCTCCTGCTTGCACAGTAAGCCGTTTACCCCCGAGCCATCTCCCCAACTCCTGAACAGAATAGATTTTTAACAATTATTCTACAATAGGAAATAACCAAAAATGTTTTAAACTTGAGAGCAAGCCACATAATGCTGCAGTCTGTTTAGAAACAACAACAGAAAGAAAACCATAAGCAAGACTACCTCATACTACGCAAATGACACCAATGTTTGCTGCTTCTTTTGATTAGTTGTCCTTGCTAATCCCAGGTGTTTATGAGATGGCATGAGTGACATCAGAAATGTCCATTGAAGACATTCTCAAGCCTAATATTTTATTTCTAATTTTGTCATCCTGTTGATCTTTAACATGAACTGATTACAAAGACAGTCACCGTTTAAGAATAAACTGGTAAGTCCCCAGCTCTTTTTCTCTGCAAATATTTCAGACACAGCCACTGAACCTTCTATATTGCCGGGCGGTTCTAGCCACAGACTTCCTCAGTGTCTGTGTGTTGGCTTTTACTTCTCTAGGTGCTCAATAGTGTTTTAATCTGTGCTCCTGAGATCTGGATCCAGCCCTTAGCTCTGCCCTGAGAATATGAACTCCTCTTGAAACATCATCTCCCCAGATGGTTCCTCATGACCTGATTCTAGGTCTTTCTTATGAGGACAGGGTTTCCGCTAGACTCCACTGACGGTCACAAATCTAGCCCTGATGCCCTTCCCACCCTCGGGTGCTCTGCATTTGACTGCAACTGCTGCCCTTCAATCGATCCTAGTGCCTAGCAATGGCTGTCTTGGTTTCCTCCATTCCCTGCCTCATTGCTGTATATTCTTCTGTAATACTGAGTGCAGTAATTTCCAGAAGAGGTCTCTTCATGCTACCTTTGATGGCACAGTGAACCCAGAAGTAACTAAACTCCAATGAAGGACTTGAGAAAGTCTGTGTACAAAAAGTAGCGTGTGAATTCCTAATTAGATATCACAGCATTGCAGCCACATGTGTGGTTTCAGACATTCAATGACTAAAGGTTTATTTTTCTAGAACAGGAAGGTCAAAATTCAGGGTAGGATTAGTGTAAGCCTTTGGGTATAGCCACAGACTTGAGTTTTCATATAGGTATCTTTAGATACATGTTCTCTAAAAGATGTATTGGGAACCATTATACTAGTCAGTTTTGGTTAACCTTGAGATACATCCTTTGAGTGGGTTATAGGCCCAAATGCATTTGCATTGAAAACGCTCTCCCCTAGGTCTTTCATATCCATAAAACTCCAGCGGTACCCAACTTTTACTGAAAGCGGCTTTTTCAGTCTACCCAAACACTTACATCTGTCAGCTACTCCTAGACCACCCAACCAGCCACCACATGGATCATTGATAAGCACATAAACTTGTTTCTATAACAAATTACTGGAAATCTCAGGGTAAGTAGAAGCATGGGAACTCCCTTACAACTTTTGATGCATTTTCAGATGATAGCATGGGTTTCCATGGGGGACTTAGAACAAACCCTTCATTGACTGGCACTTCACTAGGCTGGCCCCTCACAGATGCACTCATGGGACCCCATGTGAGCCAGTAGGTTGCCCTTGTATCATTGGACTGCTGTACTGACACAGTTCTAGCCATGAAACAAGCCAGATTGAGTAGGATGCCAGTAAACCGGGAGAGTAGAGGGAAATCGCATAGCATAGGGTCAAATCAAATAGAATCAAGTGGATATGAGTGCCATAGAAGGCTGGTGGTTTGCCAAAAACACACAGCAGAACCCAGTAGAAACCTAGTTTCAGCTCTCAAACTGGATTGGATACATCATTCTGTCTGGTTCCCCCATCTTCTGTTTCCTAACTGGATGAGTAGATAAATGTTTAGTAAATATATTACAAGAGACCCAGGATCAACACTGATATTTCTTAGGAATTCCCTGGGCAGAAACTGCTCACATCAGAAGGCTTCAGAGTTCTGCTGTCAGAGGAATATTTACACTAACTTTCTCCTTGCTCCTTGTTTCACCAGATTTGCCTCAGTCTCCCCAAGTGTTAGATTCCTATCCAGGTGTCTCTGACCTGCCAAAAGCAGACTTCATCTTCCAAATCAATATGTATTGTATCCTCAGAGCCTCATACTTCAGGCTAACACTCTCCATCCTTGTATTCCTATTTTTTTTTTACACTAAGCCTCTATTATCAATTCCTAATTAAGGCCATGTTCTAGAAAACTTCCCTTCACCAGCTGTATGTACTTCTAGCCAGTTCTCTGACTTGTCTGGGGCCTACCTAGCTCTTTCTTCCAGACTGGTTCTAGAGACAACTGTTTATACTCTTGCATATACCAGATGACCAAAAGTCAGAAAAATAGACAACTTGTCTCACTCCAGTTAAGTGCACTGAAGTGAGGCCCCCCTGAGCCACTACCCATGATCCTGACACAAATCAACACAGTGAGTCCAAGGCAGTTTGATTCTAATGCCTTGAGAATAGTTACCCTTGCCAGCATTTGAGAACCAAGCCTGTATAGATGGATATCCAAGTCTATGTATCCAATTCTGTGTAGATGGATCTAGCTACCTACATTCAAGGGTCATTTTAGAGCAGTTCCTTCTTAATTATCAAAAAGAAAAGCATTACTTGCTGTGTGATATACTCAGATGGTGCCTGAAATCACTTTCCCAGAACCTAAAGGAGTAGTAGGGGCACGTGAATTCTTAACTAACATTAAATCTGGCCACTGGTTTTAGTCCCTTCTGGGCAATCTCTTCACTTCTCACTTTCATGATTCTAATAAGTGGAACTTTCTTTAGCCTCTGAGTCCCTTCTTGTGGCTAAGAATGACATAGTTCTCCCCTCTAACTCCAGTCCCTATGCAACGTTACCTTCTTATGGGCTCTTTCTAGAACCTTCTAAGGATTTCTACATGGCCCGTTTCCAGATGCTTCTGGTTCTAACTGATTGTCCTGGAGCGAATAGTACCTCCACATGCTTCCAGAACTTCTCCCAATAGCTTCTTGAGCTGCTACTCAGCCCAGACCTGAGCCTTGGCCTCTTCCCTTTCTCCTGCTTCTCTCACATCTGACTCCAATTTGAAAATGTCTGCAGCACAGCAAGACGGTTTGAAAGGGGAAGACTGTGAGGCCAGATTCTCGATAACCAGCTTTTATTCTCTTCGTGCATAGCTTCTAGCAGTCAGATCTTCAAACCAGAGAGGCTTCTACCAACCAGCCAAGACCTTCCAGCTCTGGACAGTTTGGTTGCACAAGAAGGAAGGCTTTTCCGGGGCCTGATTTACATTCACACGGCTTGGGTACTCCCTGTTGAGAACCAAATTTCCAGGGTGAAATGTGTGTCTTGGCTGCTGAGAAGTCTCCATGTCTTTAATTGCACTCCTAGCTTGGAAGCTGTTGGGGTGCTTGGAGCAGCAGAGAATTCCTGATGTGTGATGCTTGCCCAGGAAGCACTATTTCCATAGCAGAAGGCTAGCACATCTGATGGGCAGGCTGCCCACTGGGCCAGCTTGTCTGCCAACACTCCCACATTTATTAAGGTTCTTTTGTGAGATAAAGAGGCTGGACACCTGGATCCTTCCGAAAACAAAACAAAATTAAGGCTGCAATTACCTGTCTGCTCTGTGCAAGGCAATCTACCCCGCTGTCCTTTGGCTTTTGCTGGTGACAAGCAGATGTCACCCAGAGCAATTTGGAAACCCGAGCAAACAGCATTCAGATAAGGTTCAAAAGATGAACTTAATCCAAAAGTACAACCAACTTGCCAGACAGTGGATACAGGAGCCCACAGACAAGGAACTGGAAACCAGTGAGGAGACTGAATCCACTGGCACCCTCCACCTCCAATCCCCAGCACAACTTCCGCTCCTCCCAGAGGCCGACGCAGACCCAAGTACCGAGTCCAAGTCCTCCTCTAGATGCTGTTGACTTCACGGGGATTTAATGTTTTGTTTTAAATCTTGGAATCAAATTTCAGACAAATGTTGCCACTTGAAGTTTGTCAGTCTTAGATTTTACGTTTGCCGTCAAGCCAACATCATATGTCTCTGTCTGGGGGCCCATTCTAGACTTCCCTGGGATATTTTTCATAATAGAAATATCTAAAGCCGTGTCAGTTCTGCGGTTCATTCTTTTAAAGCAGTGTTCCCTGTTCCCTTGATGTGAACGGATGCAAAGCTGTTTGGAGCTTTGTCCAATGATCTTCCCCTTCTGCTCACTCCACGGATCCCCTTACTTAATGTACAGGAAACTTCACCAGATTTAGCCACAGAACTGGCAGTAAAGTTATTGACCCCTGGCAGTAAGCTATTGGCCATTCTGAGGATGTCTGGCTAGGCTTGGATCATGATTCCCCTGTCTCTCAATCTATACTGCCTTTCATCCCTGATTCAGTCTTCCCCCAGATTGTTTTCAGCAACACTCAGTTTCCAGTTTCCTGCAAAAGCTACAGTATGCCTTTGTTTTGCAATTCAGTGAGTTCTTTACAAGATTGCCCCATTCTTTTTCTTCCAAGATCTGTGAAGGCAAGGGGGCAAATTTATTGTTCATTACAATTCCCGTGACGTTTTTATCTTTTTCACGTGATGTGTCAGCACCCACTTATTCTCAGAGGATATGTTCCCAGACACCAGGAGGTGATGTCTGGAATACAATCATGCCAGACCCTGTACATACTTTCCCCACTATGGGCACCTAAGAGGAAGTTTAATTTATAATTAAATAGGAGGGTCACAAGAATTAACAAAATAGATCAATTAAACAGTTTACTAGAATAAAAGTTATGTGAATGTGGACTATCTCAAAACATCTTATTAAACCCAGTGTGGTGGTCCATGCTTTGAATTCCAGCACTCAGAAGGCAGAGGCAGGTAGACCTCAGTGAATTTGAAACCAGCCTGGACTACAAAGCAGGTTCTACATAGCCAGGGCTACATAGTGAGATCTTGTTTCAAAATATCTGTATATATACTGTAGGCTCTTTTTATGATGACAGGAGATCACACACCTATGTGTGAGATGCAGTAAGATGAATGACGGTGTACTGATAAGCTGCTATATGAGAGTTACTTCAACACAGTCAATAATGCAAGGATTCATTTGATAACTGAGTGACTCACAGGTGTGTAGTATATACAGCCTGAACACATGGTCCATGCAGGACAAAGCAGGATAGTGTGTGATTTCATCACTTTACTCAGAATGATGCACAATTTTTAACTTATGAATGATTTGAGTCTATAATATTTTGGATACAGTTGACCACAATTCCTATGATTGTGGAAATAAAGTCAACAAATGTAGAAGGGGATGAGAGTTGTAGATGCTTAGGAAAAGTCTGTGGAATATATGATTGAGAAACTGTCAACTATATCCAAAAGGAGTTGCACAGATGTGGCTTCTGATAAGAATAAAATGATAAACTGTGTAATGCATCCCCATGAAGTGGTGTTTACGAAATGCAGCACTCACTACTTTGTGTTTAGGGGAGAGGGAGGGTATCAGCTACACTCAACGAAGTGACCCAAAACTTTTGCCAATTTTCTAAAGGTTCACAGTGAGTTCAAACCTACTTTCTAAAGACAGAGGAAAGTGAGTTGTAACTTGGAGAAGAGACATAAGTCCAAGATGAAAACTGCTTTGGTAATGACTCCTTCATGGCACTTGCCATGTTTTCTGTAGCAGGAAACGTAAACATGACTCAAAAAGTAAAATATCGATGTCCTAAACCTTGGTCCTGAAACCAATATAAAGAATGCAAAGAACAAAGCGGGATTGAATTGAAGAAACTATCCATGTGATAATTTTTAATTAATTTTTAACATAAAATTTTGTAAAAAGCAAACAAGAAATTGACCTATAACAGGGTGACAATGCCCGTAATCCACATGATAGTCTAAGAAATAAAAAGTCCAGTATCAAAAATGAAGTTGTTGGAGAATGAGGACCCATAGGTGTCCATATAATAGGCTATTGCAAATTATATAGGCTTTACCTCCAGAACTTGATGGTCTACACAGAATATAGAAATAATAAGCTGGTACTGCTATGGAAACTTTATCCCTACTGGCTAGCTTCCAAAGTGATAGTGATAGAAGGTGCTATTCAAGCTACCAGGGAGAGGTAATTATCAGTCTTGTATACCCTGCAAGCTAAGATAACAGTTAGGCCTGGCAAGACAATCCTACCAGTGCAAAAATGGCATACATGTCATTGAAGTAACCAACCATTTTCTGATTAGCTTTGGGTCCCACTCCATACGATGAAGTTATACTTGGCACCATTATCTGGCCAAGAACCTGGGGTGCAATATGCCATAGACCCTACTAGGGGAGAACCTACTGCTATTATTTGGTAAAATGGATGTATTAAACCAACTCCCAATAACCTATCTTTATACCCAAAGATGAGTTTATTTGTCAACTCTCATCAGAGATACATCTTCTGACTGTCGATGGTGATCAACACAGAGACTCACAGCTGGTTAAAGTACAGAGAACAAGAGACTACAGAATGCTCAGCCCTAAAAGAAATGTCACTACTCCATCCCCTCCCCCCAAGGCACATAGATTATTGCAGAAGAGGGGGTGGAAAGAGTGTCAGGGCCTGAGGGGGATGGATGACTCCAAGGAAACAGTGTCCTCCAGACACACTCGGGCAGTTACACAGAGGAAACCACAGCCACTGTGACAACATGCACAGTCCCCACGGAAGCTCAGACTGCACCAAGTTCCAGTAGGGAGAAAGGAAGTTGACGACAAGTTCCACTCCAGCAGGAGTTACTGGCAACTGATAGCTGCTGGGAGACAGAGAGTCAGTTTTCCTCTAAGGGTGTGATCAGCAAACCAAGAATATGTCGGTAGCAAAATTGATCTTGATGGGCAAAACAAAAAGAGAACACCAAGTTGGGAGGGTGGGGAAATGGGGTGGATCTGGGAGGACTGGGGAAGGGGCGAATATGATCAAAACCACTGTACAAAACTCTCAAAGAGCTAATAAAATGAGAGATTGTCAAGTATTGGTTTAAATTTCATGCGCAAAACCCCCAATGCCTTATTTTTTTTAATTTATCGCATTAATACGGATCAGTGGAAGTATGTTAAGCTGGGATAATTATCATAAAACTCAAAAAGTATTCTAACTCCCAAATATACACCGGACAAAGAGAAGCTGATAGACAGTGCATCAACCACCTAAATGTGACAATGAAACAGGACATTTAAATGAGAAAGAAAAATGCTAAAGAGCAACATCCAATCACAATGCAGAATTCTATAAAGCAGTCATAGGATCAGGTCCACAGCTGACAGAGCTAGATCAACAGTGACCTGTGAATATCAAGCTTGAGTATTTTGTTGGACCCTAAGAATTGTTTTCATTTCAAACAAAGTGTATTTCCCCTTATATCTGTGGTCCCTTTGTTCCATTTTTCCAGTACAGGTCCCATGGCATAGCACACTGATCCATGAGAGTTAAAGACTTGAGCTATGTTTGGATTCCATGATGAATTCATTCTGTAATTTCAAACAAGGTTGTTCATCATTTTACCAATCCATTAAATGAAAGGCTTTATCTAGAACAGAATCATATGAGGTACAATTGCGGTTAGTCTAAGTCCATAGAAAGGAACATGATTCCAGGAGGAGAAGGAAGAACAGGGAAGGGGTGGTAACAGGTCCCTGCCCTGCCCTTGCCAAACCCACTTCAGTCTTCTCAGCCAAAAAAGATCAGCCTTCCACAGGAAATTTCTTTCAAAAATTATGTTCTATGATATGTCAACCTAGCTGGGCCTTGTATCACATTCCTGCAACCTGAAGACCCAGGAAGCTGAGGCAGGAGAATAACAAACTCAAGGCCAACCTGAGGTCCAGTCTCAAAGAAACAAACAAAAGTATAAAACTTGCTGGGATTAATGACCATCCAAGCCTTGAAATTCAATTTTTAACCTCTTAGAATATTTCACTTTCTTTGGCTTTGTGTTGGGTTCTGAAATAAAGCACTTTAAGAAACTTTTTAAATAACTTATATGTTTTTGACCTTTGAGCCTTCATTTTTATAGCAATTTCCCGGGAGTGCATCTGACAGGAATGCTGTCTGGTGCAGAGGGGGATAATGAGATACTACATGTGAGAGCTTTCGTTAGAGTGAGTCCGCATGGGAAAATCTTACGAAATGTTGAATATTCTTTCCAGTTATGCAGACTATAAATAAGCAGGGTGATGTACTCCCATCGAGCATGAATAATATTCTCACGTCACAATCCTTTAATTATTCATTCTCTGTCCAGATCTAAGCGCCTCCCAGAACATTTGATTTCGACTTTCTTCAGCACAGCCATTTAGTTATGTCAACCATTCTCCAGTGACTGGCCTGGATCAGCTGAGCCTCATCAATGAAAACACATCCCTCCCTCCTCCGCTGTGCAGAGTCTGTGCCTCTGAGAATCTGTGCTGATCTGCGTGATCTCATCTGGGGAGTACAGAGCTGGACTTTAGCTCTGCTAGCAACATTTTCATGAGCTACACGGCACCCATATTAAGTCTGCCATCTATATTTATCCCAGCAATCCATGCCGGCCCCTGATGAGATCTCCAACATTTCCCCTTTGGAAATAAGAAGTCATTTAACCTAACTTGAAACCAAAGTTTGCATCTGGGATTCCAGAAGATGGACAAGAGTAGCTATAGATGGCTACTTCAGATTGGAGGATGGATAGAGCAACAGATCTCTCTGCTTTTAGCTGGGGGAAATTACCAGGAAGTGAGGTAGTGTCCCCGCTGGAGCCCAAGGTTCTCAAAAGTACTCCTTATACAACATGAGTGCATCCACATCCCTGCCCACCACACTCTGCTTATGTATTACAGGACAGTTTCATGAGAAATGCCATGTCGAACACCAAGTTCTCGTCTATACCTCTTGGTTCCACCTTCTCTGACTGGTGAACCTTATACCTTCTCTGTAACTTTCATCATCTCTGTCCCACCTATCCTTGGAAAGGAACTGAAATGTAAAGACAGTGGGGAAAAAGTCTGACACATAATTTCCTTTCCAGAGCCTGCTAACCAAACAACCCACACCGCATCCACTTTGAATGTACTTTGTACTAGAACTATTAGCCATGAACAGACCAACCTTACAGCTGGTAGCCTTTCTTCATATATCTTATATCATTTTCTTTTCCTTGAAGCTTATTTCAGAATTATTTGTCATGTTCAAAGCCTCTTATCTCACCTGGTCTGTTAAGACCTATGTGTATCCATGTCATGTCCACAAAGCACCTTATCAATTCTTCACCACTGGGGCCTTGAGAAGTACATCCACCAACACACCAGACCGCTCGCAATCTCTATCGGCCATCAGTATGTCTCCTTAGAAAAGGGACTTGGCAGAACCTAAAAGGGATCTTGTTGCCAGAGCTGTATGTATCTCTCCAAGATCCACTGAAAAAATCAATCAAGTCCTTTCCTATGGACCATGATTGAGCTTTACAGCACTTTTACCTAATACTTCATTGACAAAGACTCTGTGAGTAGAAGACATTGCCAGCCCTGGAGTTTATTCTGCATCTCCAACCAGACAACCAGACCATGAGGGTGTCCTCTCATCTGATGGAGTCTGCAGGGAGCAGGAAGTTCGGCTCTGACTCTTTTCAGTGCAGTTAGTTTGCACAGTGTAGAACTATAAACCATGGACACAAGCTGAAGAGGTATCTGGCCATACCCCACCAAGATTTACTGCTTTAAAACTGAAACTCTTTGTTTAAGGAGACTCATCCTAGCAAGGACAGAAGAACTTGGTCTTCATGGTGACAGACACACAGTCTAGTCATCCTTAGTAACTCAGCCTCAACACGCACACACAGAGCAAATCCCAGCTCTTGGCTGTGTTCTTTTGGTAGTGGAAACAGTCATTCTGCGTGACTACATTCCTGTCTCCTTCTCTTTCACTTACTCCACTCAAAGAGCTCACCTGAAATACCACTGAGACATGTATAGACTAGCGAGGCATGATAGTACATGTCTATAATCCCAGCACTGAAGAGGCTGAGGCAGAAGGATAATGAGTTCAAAGCCAGGCTATGCTACACTATAAGCTCTAGCCCAGCCTAAACTACATATTGAGATTATGTCACAAAAATAAGAGAATTGGCTAGATTTCAACATGTTGGGAAGAGATTTTCTTCCCCTTGTTACTCCATGTGTGATCCTCAAACAAGCAGCATGAATACTGTCTGGCTGGATTGCAGATTCCCAGGTTTTGCCCTTGACTTCTTCAATCAAAATCTGAATTTTAATAAGATTCTCTCAGTGCTTTGAGCAAATTAAATTTGGAGAGAGAAGATCAATGGTTCTCAAACTCTGTTCCCAGGTAGAATTCTCTAGGGAACGTTAAAAAAAAAAAAATGACTAATCTCAGCCCAAGCCATTAAATTAGAGTCCTCAGAAGGAGAAGATAGAAAACAGCAGTTTCCAAAGTCCTCCAGGTGATTCCAGTGTGCATCCAAACTTGAGAATCCCTCTCCAAGATAAACAGAGTGACCCAGAGTTTCCCATTTGCAAAGGAGTTGAAATGGACAAAGTCGGCTTTGAAGGAGAAATGAGAAAGGTAATGTGATTTAGGACACCTTTCTTGTAAAGTAGAACTAAAACTGTCCCCATGAGACATGTGTGCAGTACATGCTGCTAGTAACCAAGGTCACATCAGGGACCATCATCATATCATGCTCCTAAGATGACCAGCATGCTCAATTTAATAAAGGACATTATAACCACATAAAAATGGAAACCATCTTCTCTCAGCAAGTCATCAAACAAGTAATTGTCTGAAAGATGCAGTGCTGGAAGATCACATCCATCTTTTTATCCTAGTAAACCATCAAATTAGCTATTATTGTTGCCATTCAAGAGAATGTACAAGGAAACTATGACATGTATATGCACACACATAATACACACACACACACACACACACACACACACACACACACACACACACACACAATTCCAGCGGCATATAAACCTTCTCACATTAAACAATTAAACAACAGGTGAATTTGGGGACAAGAAGAAAACTCAGTTTCCCACAACTCCTTCCACTGCAAGTTTGAATGTTTTGTAAGAAAGCAAGCAGCTCCTTGCAGCTTGTCTGAGTATTGAGGAGCAAGGCTGGTGGTGCTCACAGCTAAGTCACCCCACTGTCCTGTTGAACACAAAAAGTTTCTCCGAACACCAACATCAGACAAACCCGCAGTGAGACAATAACAGATCTGCACAAAACCAAGACTGCTCCATAAGTAAACACAGACAAAAACATAAACATTGTCCATCGCAGGAAACTCAGCAAGAGCCCACAAGCCAGGAAAAATGAAAGGCTGCTGGTTCCTTCCCAGTTATGGTCAGCCCTGCTTCACATTTGATACGTTCTGAACACAGATGGTTAATTATTCTAATTGTCATAGAACCATCTTTGTTTTCCCCCAAACCACTAATTAAAAACACAGCTTTCCTTCTTTGTTCCATTTCTAACAATATTAAGTACAAGCTAAAATCCAAAGAATCTTTCATAGAGCCTGCTTCCTGAGATGCCCAAGGGATGTCAGGGTGTTCGGCCATTCTTGTTGATTTTTCTTTAATCTTACAACAACTAGACTCAAACATATAAATATATGTATATATATAAATATATCTATATATTCAATCATAAATACTTGGCACTTTTACTTCTCCCTTCCCCCTACTTTAAACTATTAATGCCACAATTTATACCTATTAATATGACACCTCCATTATTGTACTAGTTAGTTACTTTTAATATTTTTGCCCATTATCTCTTATACTAGTAGTAAATGTAATTTAGCCACAACATTTCAAGGCCGTAGTATTTGATGTGTCGGTATCTTTACTTTTGTGTCCTTTCAGTCCTGGCTGAAGGGCTGCATTAGTATTTCTTGGTTAGACAGCTGATAAATTGTTAATGGATTGAATAACTTCTCATTCCACATTAGCCTGATAATTTCATAAAGTACCAAATAACGGCCCATTTCTGGTGATGGCAGTAACTATGGTTTCCATGCAATATGTTACAAATGCATTAATCAATCATAAAGATGCAGGCCTGGAGTTTCTAATAACTGGCCCAGAAGATGCCTTCATGAACAAAATGTTGACTTTCATGTTTGCTTATTTTTTTAATGATCTACAGGAATTACAGTAAGCCTAACTGATTACATTGTCTCTAAAGAGAAAGCCCAAACCCAGAATAAATGACAAGCGATACACTTTGTGTCTGATGGAAAAGAGGCAAGGTGGGATCGTTGTTGGCTGAAGACTGCAGAGCTCCAGGGAGACTGTCTGTGTCATAATTATGCATAGGGTCTCCATACTGAGGAACAATCACGCTGAAACTCTGCTTTCACCTTCTGATCACTCATAGCTTTGGGCAAGTTAATTAACTTCTCTAACACAATTGTTGCTCCAACTCTGGTACATGAAGGGCTCTCCTTTAAATAGAAAAAACTGAAGGTCTGAAGTGGAAATAAAAATACCACCTAACCCGCGTTACCACAGTGTGATACTTGGAGTAAATAAAGATGTACCATCAGAATACTGAAGGCCTCGTGAGAAGAGGTAAAATGGAAAGAAGTCCAACGGAAAACAACCAAGTTCACACTTCTGTTCAGAACAGCCGGTTCTCACGTACAGCCCACCTAACACGCAATAAAAACTTAGTTCCAGTCTGCCTGAAGGGAGGAAACAAAGGAGCCATGCTCGTTTCTGAATTTATAAATAAAAGTTTGGTGCAGTCCAAGCTTGGAAGGTCATTTGTGCTTTCATAATAATGTCACACGTTCTTTAGCCTAGATTTTTTTCCTTCTAGTTCAAGGAAATGGATAATGAAAATAAGTCAGTGAGTTCATAAAACAGTGTGTTAAATGAGAAAACCCAGTCACAAAAAGATCAAATAATGCATAATTCCACTTGTATTAAATGTCCAGAATAGGCAAATATATACAGTCAAGTAGCTGATCGTGGCCACCCAGGACTGGGGTTAATTAACAGGGCAGTTGGAAGAAGACGAAAATAGTGTGTGAAAGGCAAGGGGCTTTCTCTGGGGTAGTGGAAAGGTTTAAAACAACAATGGATAGACAACATTCCTAACACACTGAGCCATTGAATTGCGCTCTTTAAATGAAGGAATTGCAT
>CABHPQ010155941.1:13761-24354 GCA_902168405.1 Peromyscus aztecus | reverse complement strand
GGTCCAGATGAATCTCTCCCATCTGTGCCTTGCCCGGCCCCACAGTCAGTCCAGCAGCTGCTTATAAAATAATCACTCAGAGGCTTAATATTATTTATAAACTTTATAGTTTATGGCAGGACTCTTGCTGGCAAGCTCTTATATCTTAAATTAACCCATTTCTATTAATCTATGTTTTGCCACGTATTCCGCAGCTCTACCGGTCTGCTGGCATCTTGCTTCTCCTTTGGCCGCGGCTGGCATCTGTCCCGCCTCTGCCTTTCTTCTTCCTGTCTCTCTCCTTAGATTTCCTGCCTGCCTCTAAGCTGCCTTGCCATAGGCCAATGCAGCTTTATTTATCAACCAATCACAGCAACACATATTCACAGCGTACAGAAAGACATCCCACAGCACCCATGTTTAAGTCTAACTCACAAGTCTAACTGCTTGTTTCCATGACAAGCACACATCCCATTAGCTGCTGTCAGAAGATGTCACACATGGAGCCTCTTGAAAACATCACTGGGGAACTGGGGAACTGGACTCACAGGCTCCCAATCCTGCTGTGAGAGCTACAGAACAGATGTGAAGGGTGGGAGGAAACCATCAGGCAAAATTCCTGCCAGCTTTCCAAAATCTCCTGCAGCTGTCTGCCACACATGTGCCTCCCCCGGGGCCTCAGCCAGACTCAGTTCCATCTTTTCCCTTCAAGAGCAATCCTGCCTCCATCTGCCACCTTCCTCCAGCCTTTTGATCGGCACAATCAACCCTACCCAGCTCTAAAACCTTTCTCTTCTTCTTGTCTCTAGCCATTATCTATGTTTCTCCTGGTCCAGGTATCTGGCCTTAGCCCTGACTCTTGCCCTCCCTTTTCCTGGGTGTCTCTTCTCAGTCCTTGCTGCCTCTTCCCCTGTGAATTATCAGATAGTTGCCTTTCTCTTCTCTCTGGCTTCAGGCAAATCTGCATGATGATGAGCCCCCATCTGCCCACTCAGAGATCTCTCTCCTCAGCCCCAGACATAGATGGCCAAGAGTCTTAGGACATCCCCCTGGGTGTCCCCCAAACTTGTTGTCTTTGTCCACCTGAGTGGATTTTGGAGTCACCTAGGAGACACACTTCTGAGCCTGTCTGTGAGAGCACTACCCAAGAGGACTGACTGAGAGAGAGGATCCATTCTGAATGTGGGTGGCACCACCCCATGTCTGCAGTCCTGGGCTGAATAAAGAGCTGAGAAGGTAGAAGCCCAAACCCCTGTCTGCTATTTGACCTGCTGAGGTGTGAGCTAGCAGCCACCTACGGCCACACCTTCTCTACCACAGCAGCCTTGTATCCCTGATCATACATCAAAATGAACTTTCCCTCAAGTTGCTTCCTGTCAGGCCATGACGATGTGAAATGCAATTAACACCTTCTAGTTTCCTGATGTACCCAAACAAAGCAAAGGGAACGCTCCCTAACTCTACAGATGCCTTCTCTCTTGCTCAAAAGTCAGAGATGTGAGTGCCACTCCTGACTCCTACCACCTGCCAACCACCCTACTGTCATCAGTCAGCCTCCCCTAAGACCTGCCTGTATTTTCACCTTTATTGATTCCCTGTCCTCCCCAGTCTGACACACCATGGCCACAAAGAAAAGTCACCATCATTATTTTTGTTTAAGGAACGTTCTTTGGGCACGATGCCACTGTCAGTATTTTGTACACATCATTTGCTTTGATTCACACTGTGGTTATCTTTAATATCATTTTATAGATGAGAAATTGCATTTGCAGACCAGTCTGGTATTCTCTGACCAACCCATCTCCCTTCCTCTGAGTAATGAGAGCAGTGAGGAAGACTTTGAGGAGCAATTGCTGAAGTTTTCAAGGATGATATAGCTCTCTATGGACAAGAAGCACTGTTCTGTCTGGGAAATACAGAAAAGAACACACACTTTGGGGTGTGTGTGAGGTAGAATGTAGATGCTTTTGCTTGAAGGCAGCAGACTGAAAAATGTAGGCTGTACCTAAAACATTTCTAAATGACTCTTCTTTCAGATGTGGAATATTATCAATGGTTTCACTCCATGTCCTTAACATCTCACCATGCAGGGCACTGGTCACAGCTGATGCATAATAGTATCAGGTCTGCACATGACAGAACAGGCAACCGAGGCTGAGTGACATCCCCCATCAATCACCCCAAAGGTGAGATTGAAGTGATTACTTATATTGTTCTATTATTAAGTAAAACTGGGAGTCAGATATCGGGGTAAAAACCTGACTGATCAGAGAAGTGGTAGAGAAGCAACCAATGACTTCCTCTCTCTCTCCTTCCTCTATTGTGGAATGTTATTTTTAAGATGTGTTACATTTATTTATGCTGTGGAACATTTGTTTTAATGATGTTGCATTCTTTTATGTTGCACTTGTTTAACTCTGTGAGGCCATGTTACTTTGCCTGTTTAAAACACCTGATTGGTCTAATAAAGAGCCGAACAGCCAATAGCAAGGCAGGAGAAAGGATAGGAAGGGCTGGCAGGCAGAGAAAATAAAATGGAAGGAGAAATCTGGGGAGGAAAGAAGGAAGAGAGATCAAGGAGGAGCAAGAAAAGAAGGGACCAGCCACCCAGTCACATAGCCAGACATGGAATCAGAAGGAAAGGAAAGAAATACAGAAATAGAGAAAGGTAAAAGCCCAGAGGCAAAAAGTAGATGGGATAATTTAAGAAGAGCTGGCTAGAAACAAGCCAAGCTAAGGCCAGTCATTTATAAGTAATAGTAAATCTCTGTGAGTATTTATTTGGGAGCTGGGTGGCAGGCTCCCAAAGAGTCAAAGAGTCAAAGAGTAAAAAACAAATCAACATTCCTTGATCTAAAAGGGCTGAGAATCTTTCTAAGCCCCTCCCTACTACTTCCCATGTCTCTCTATATGTCCTGGGTCCTCCTATGGGAGCCCATTTTCAGATTCCTCATGGCTTTACCCAGCAGGTCTGCATAGAGAGGGTGATTGGACCACGGGCCTGAGTGCAGGTGTCTGAGATGTTCTGCACTTGGCTGTGCTGAGGGGAGGTCTTTTGCTCCACCCCTTGGGGTTTCTATAAATGCCTTAGGACAGAGACAGTCGGGGCTCATTGGAATAGGTTCCAGGCCCTCTGGAGGCTATCCTTTATTTTCTATCTGATTATCTTCAAAATCTAAATCCTTCTATCTAATATTTCCTGCTGCTTGCACTCAAGAAAACTCTGGGGAACTGTGGGGTTGGTGGGTAAACACCCTGCATCCTCCAAACCCTCTCTGGCTAATTTTGGTCAGCTAGTAGCTAGCTCTAGCCCTCTGATTCAAGGTAAACTTTATTGTCAGTTTCAGGAGTGTCAGAGTGAGATCAAAATATCCCACAACATTTCCCCCTTTGTGTATAAATAAAAAGGGAAGGTTTTAGCACTAATACAGTAAAACAATATACATAGATATAATTCAGTTAGGTAGATAATCTTCAAAGATGTACAGAATATGGCATTTAAAATATTTTAAAAACTTAGACTTTCTGGACAGTGAGACATGTCTGCTCCTGGCAGCACTGATTTACTTCAAAGAGAAAGATGGGTGTCAAAGACACTCCATATGGAGTTTATCTTCTTCTTGGCAAAAATAGCCAATAGGGCAAGAAACAGTTCTTGCCTGGATTTCTTGACAAAATGTTGTATTGACTGGATATGCAGGACCCATAGGAAAGTGACCATTGAACTTTGCAAGACAAAATGGTCCTTCAGGTTCCTGCTTCACAGAAGAAACTGCCAGATATTCTACAGGACACAGAGAGAAGCAACTGAGAGACTCTAGGCCTGTAGGCTAAAAAAGGATGCCCCAAGATTACAGAGGAACTTTAGGTGACTGTCCAGGCAGCCAGCTGTCTCTGTCAGTCTAGATTTTTGGAAGTTGCTTACAATGCACTTCTTATTTACTTAGGTGATATTATATCCTTCTGGGGTCTTTGATGTAGTTTAAGACTAGACAGTTATAATTTTCCTTGGTTATGGTAAAAGGTAAGTTAGATATGAAACCTTAGACTCACAAATATAGAATAAATAGAATATTTTCTTTGAATTTGCCAAATATAAATGACTAGATATTGTAACTGTAATTCTTGCTTGATAACTGTTTTGTTACATATAATTTTACTATGTTAAAGTTAAAACTTTCCTTTTCAAGTAAACAGAAAAGGGGAAATGCTGTGGAATAATGCTTTTGTACACTGGTTCAATAAAACGCTGATCGGCCAGTAGCCAGGCAGGAAGTATAGGTGGGATAAGCAGACAAGGAGAATTCTGGGAAGAGGAAGGCTGAGTCAGGAGATGCCAGCCTGCTGTGCAGGGAACAGCATGTAATGGTACGCAGGTAAAGCCACAGAACATGTGGTGACATATAGATTAACAGAAACGGGCTGAGTTTAAATGTAAGAGCTAGTCAGTGGTAGGCCTGAGCTAATGGCCGAGCAGTTTTATTAAACCAGTGTACAAAAAACATTATTCCACAGCATCACACACTTATTTTGAAGTGAGAGGAGAAATCGACACACATGACTTGTTCCCAAGTAGCTCCTGAGGCTGCAGGGTTGTGGTCCTGCTCTGAAGGCAGGTTCGGGTGTGACAGTCACTACAGATTTTTTCTGTAGTGCCTCCTCCTCATCGGTGCCCTAACCTTTCCAGGTGACCTCTGTAGGACTGCACTGTTAGGACCCAGGGCTGCTCAGACCATAATACTCTGTAGCTGCTCTCTCACCGTTTCTCCAGACAGGCGCCCCATTGAGACACTGAGTCCCTAGCTAACAGATCTCACACCCAAGGAAGTGACTTTAGACCACACACCCTGTTCAGCACCCCCTTCCCTGACATCTGCCTGGGAATCAGAGGGCTTGGCTGCAGGTCTGTGCTGTGAACCTCAAGCATCCTGAGAAAGGACAGGAAGCCCGGATGTCCTCTCTTCAGAGACCCAGTCATGCTGCTGTGTGGGTCGCTGGTGTTAAAAAGCTCTTCTAATGAGCCCCTCACCACCACTCCTCACCACCAGCAAACCCTTCTGTGTTCCCCTGGAGCCACCTCTCACCTGAGACCTTGCAACCTCTTCCTGGTGAAGAGGAGGCCACCCCTCACTTTCCTTCCCAGCTGTCCGGCTGCCCTGCTCTGTGGCCTCATGCCACCTACTGCTTCCAGCTGTCTGGAGGGCCACCACTCATTTCTTATAAACTACTCTGGGATCTTGGACTTCTCTTTCCAGTAGCATACTGGGCACCAGTGAAAGAGGGAATACGGCCCACGTCATGTTTAGTCCCTATGCCTACATGCTTTACCTCACAGGCACTGGATGGCATAGTGCATCATACTCTCAGAAACCCAGCTCAGAACCATCAAAAGAAAAGACATCCAATAACAACAAATGGCCCCCTAGCCCTCAGGAAAGGTGGCTGTCCTGCAGTGTTGGCCAATGCGAACCTTGCTAGCAATGGCTTAAGTGGTAAAAACGTGTATCATTCTCTTACAGTAAGTAGGGTGGGGGCTGGAAAGACAGCTCAGCAGCCAAGAGCACATATGACCCTAGCAGAGGACCTGAGTTTGATTCCCAGCACCCATATCAGGTGGCTCACTGTGTATAACTAGCTCCAGGAGACCAGACGCCCTCTTTTGGCTGATTCTGTGGACAACTATATGCATATGGTGCACATAAACTCACAGGCACACACACACACACACACACACACACACACACACACACACGCGCGCGCGCGCGCGTGCATGGACAAACAAATAAATTCCACTGCTATTTCAGCTGGAAACTGTGTCTCTGACGTCACTGGCCTGCTTCTCTGGCAGCCGCCCAGCTGCTTGGGCCTCAGCCTGGCAGGAATTCTGTTCCCGCAGGCACTGGCTCTGTCACTGCCACTAAAGGTAGCTTTAACTAAATCTCTATCATTCTATTTATAAATAAGACTTGAGATTCAAAGGCTGGGGTGAAAACCTGCTGGCTCAGAGAGGTTGGGTAGCAGCTAGCTAACCTTCTCTGCTTACTGACATCTCCCAAAAGCCTGTCCTTCCTCTTCACCAAAACAAACAAAGCTGCACCACTCAGAATCCCTCCTTACTACTTCCAGTGCCTCTGTCTCCTCCAGATGCCCTCTGATGCTCTATGATCACTGTCTGTTAACTAATTGCTAACTCAGCTTCCTGACCCAAGGTTAATTTTATTTAATTAGTGCAAATGCTAACTTGGGATTCACAGTGTGATCGAATATCCCCCAATAAATTATAGATAAATAAATAAATAAATAAATAAATAAATAAATAAAGTTTTCTTTATAACAAAGAAATTTAGATGTAGGGTTCCTGGGGTTGATCTGTCACTTGGTGATGCTGTTACCATCTGGGGGTCTTGATTGGCTCATTTTCTCTGACAGTTAAAGAATTAGAAGGCAGGAAAAATCTTGAGCACAGCAGGTAGCAGCGGGGAAAGTCTCAGGACTCTCAGGAGTGGGAGGAGGAAGCCAGAATGCTGTTGTCACTATCTGCTTGGGCCCCTGTTCCAGCTGTCTGCCTAGCAGGGGTCTGTAACTCTCAGTCTCTCGGTGTCACCAAAGGCCATGCTCTCTTTGTCCCTCTACTTCACCTGCCCAGTGTGTTTGCTCTGAGCGTGCTGACTCTTGGTGGTCGTGTGGCCACTGTAGCTCCAGCCATGACTTCTTCGCTTCATCCAAAGCAGAGGGCAAGAAGGACCATGGCAAAGGAAGCTTCCTAATTGTGTGAATCTGGAGGGAAAAACTCTTCCCAGAATTCCCAGCAGACATCCCCTATGACTCACTGGATTCATTCTGTGCCTGAACTGGTAAGTGAAGGATTCTCAGAGTTCACCCAGGCTGACTGTGATCTGTTCTCTGCCTGCACCAAACTGGGGTTCTGATAGAAGAGTGGGGGTGGCTGCTGGGTAGACAGCCATCAGCGACCCCTCCCTCCCCCCCCCCCCCCATGTAAAAGCTTCAATCATCATCCCAGTTCTGCCTTGTTCTTCCAGCCCACCCTGCACTTGGCACTTGGTGTTCTTCCTCACATATCACCCAGGAAGACTGGCACTATTTGGACACCCCCTTCCCTTCCGCAGGGCAGGGACTCAGATCATTATGCCCTACTTCCCTCCTGTGTCACATGACTACCCCCATGTGCTTTGTTTCAAACAGGAAGGCAAGAAGAGACATCTATATCAGGGGTATTGTACTGTCCTACTGTGACGATTAACCTAGGTCACGTGCAGGAGACGGGAGGCACAAGCTAAATGCTCCTGTCCCTGTGGCGATGCCCCTGTGGAACCTAGGCAAGAAAGAACTCAGGCTGCGAGGCAGTCTGTGGCCACCCCGTTAAGATAGAGTGTTGTCTCCATTGCATGTGTAGACATCTGTTCAGTGCTGTGTATGTTTGACCCACCCCAGCTCAATAGATAGGAACACATAACCAGGGTGTGTACATCAACGCAGCTGGCAGGGCCCAGTGCAGTTGGCAATGTTAAAACAGGCTGCCCCACTCTCCCGCTCTCTCCATCCTGGGACTTCTTTCAACATTTGCCAGAGAGAAGGAGCAAGGATGCTAACTATGGGACCCAGTGCCAAGGCTGCTATGGAAGTGGGTGCCTGCCAAGCTGTTCTACTGGCAAACAGGCAGGCCCAGGATGCACACAGGGATACAGAATAAGGACCAGTCAAGGATGCGGTGGAAGGCCAGTCATGAAAGTGTTCTCACCTCAGTCTGCCAATATTTCACTCTAACCCTCCTGACCTCGAGGCATGGAATGAGTTTCTGAAGGCCACAACCAACTTGGTAGCAATGTCTTGTCTAGAACAATTGTCCAGAAACTACGCCACCGGAAGGCATGTGGCCTGATGTGCATTCCAGCCTAGAAGATCTTGGTGACATTTTTGTTTTATTTTTGAACAGGGTCTCACGTAGCCCATGCTGGCCTCAAACTCATTATTTGGCCAACCATGACCTTGAACTTCTGATCCTCCTGCCTCTACTTCCTAAGTCCTGCGACTAGAGTATGTACCACATGTCCTGTATTATGGGTGTTAGGGCTCAAATCCAAGCTTCATATAAGCTACGGAAGCCCACATCCTCAGCCCCCTTGAAATGCAGAAAAGATCACCATCACAGCTAACATTCGCAAGTGTGGCACGCAGCACTTGCTATTCTCAGGGAGTCACACATCCTTTAACCCGTTTAACCCTAGTTGGAGCTCTAAGAAACAGCCCTATTACCTTCATCTTAACTGTGTGTAGAGTGCAGCCTCTGCAATGTTAAGTGACTTACCCATATTCCCACATGTTTAACACCAGGATGACCTAGGATTTAAGCCCCAGTGGCTGGCTGCAGGTCCTAGGTTTTGCAAGTCTCAGCCAGCACACACTGCCTTGCCTGGCTGCAGTCACCAGCCTTGGCTGTGGCCTCTGTGAACAACAGAAAAGAGGCCCAAAATGGCTCCCCCTTCGCCCTGTGCTTGCTTCCCACTGGGTATCGCCATCAGCAGCTTTCAAGGTGTCTCCATGGTGACATCTCGCTCAGGTAGAGGACCTGCTCAGGTAGACTCCAAGCAGGACGTTCTTTCACTACAAGTCCAGAGGGAGGCTGTGGTCCTGTGGCCAGTGTCAGCAACTCAGTGTGAGTGAGTGAGACCCACCCCCCACCCGGGGGACCCCAGTCTCTCTGATCTACCTTCAGGATGATGCCAAGAAGACAGAACTAGGTCCATGGTCACCCGTGGGCGGGCTGGACTCCTGCACAAAATAGAGCTCTTAGGAAGAAGGATGCTGGGTGTGTGAGGGGCACGTACAGCATCTGCTGTAGGAGACTGCTTCTCATGACATTACTGAAGAGCTAGCTGAGGCTCATGGAGCAGCCTTGACTGCTCAGGGACTCAGCCTGTAAGCAGAGGAGGTGGGTACCATAGCCTGTACACTGCACCCACTGGTCCTGAGGACACCAGGGATCTTGCTCTGCCTCAGGAATTGTTAGGATATAAGTTTCTTTCCTTTTTGAATACCAGTTTCCCCTCTTAAGTATAACAATGCCTCCAGGCTTAACTGCAGGACCAATTTTTAATGTCACTAGGGTCCTGGCAGTGAGTGCTGAGGTCACAGCTACGGGTGGATGATAAGGTTCGGCCTAGGACTCAGACTCTGGGTTTTGGAACCAGACCACCCCAGGGGTCTATTCCTGACTGGGGACATCTTGCCACAGTCCTTTCTCTACTCGTCCTGGAGGCCAGGTCAACCTCACCTTGCTGCAGCGGCAGAGGACAGTGTGGTGCCTTCAGATGCCCAGGGCCTGTTAGTTCTTCTGCTCTTTATACACAGCTTCATTCCCTGAGGTGGGAATATGGGGTACAGAAGAAGGAGAGACACATGGAGAGAGCAGGAGAGAGAAAAGAGAAGAGCGGGGGTGGGGTGAGGTGGGGGCATGGAGAGACTCCAGAGACTGGAGACACCTGGAAAGGGAGGACAGAGAGAAGAATGGGGGGCGGGGGAAGAGCAGAGAGCAGTTGCTGACCGAGTTAACTTTGTTTGGGTTTTGCTGCCCTCTGCTGGTCACTGTGAGATAGTAGACAGGGTGGCCCCTAATTGGCAGTCTCAGAATAATATATCCGTGCTGGGAGAGCTAGGCTTACCCAGAGACGGACCTGGACCTTCCTTTGTTGGGAACGGGCAAAAAGCAGCTTGTCCTAAGTGCTGCCATTTTGACTTCAGAGTCCGTTTTATGGCGAAACAAAGTTCAGCCCTAGGAGAGCTGGGAACCTTCCAATAGCTGACCACCTCCTCCTGAAACCACAGAAATTTGGGGTTGCAGTTCAGCTCCTGAGTCTGTTCTGTGGCCTGATCAATCAGTCCCCGCCCCCTCCTCTTCCAAGTCTGTTCTGCGGCCTGATCAATCAGTCCCCTCCCTCTCCTCTTCCAAGTCTGTTCTGCGGCCTGATCAATCAGTCCTCTCTCTCCCCGCTTCTTTAAGGCTGCCCTGTGTTATAACCTCTTGGGTTGATTTGGAGCCTTGGACCACAACATTTTGGTGCATTGGCTGGGAATCCGAACGCCTATCCACAAGGGCCCCCAAGGCTGATTTGGCAGTACCTGTGACCTCCAGAGGTAAGCCTAGTTTCTAGCTTCTGGTTTCTGGTTGGCGCCTATCTGGACCCAAAGGAGAAACTGGTCGCAGTACCGCTCCTGGGTTCAGAGGACAGAAGATGCTCCACTTCCTCTCTGTTCCTGTTGGAGGAACATCTGGTTGTGGTTTGAGTCTCCCCTAATACGTGTTTCTGGGTTGTCTGTCTGTTACTGTCAGCTTTGTATTTTGGTGTTGATTTTCTGTGTCAGTCTTTGTCTTGTCTCATATTTTGAGATCAGGGCACAAACTTCTTCAGATTTCCTTGTTCCCCTAGACCTTGTCTTGTGACATTTCAAGGATTTCCAGGTGAGGGCCAACATTTCAGGAGAACGATCTTCCCAGGGATGACACCTCATCTGCCTCTTGGGTTGACAGAGCAGCAGGACACCTGGTTCCCTCCCATCTCCTCTCCCACTGAAAGAGTTAAACATAAAAAAGAGGAA